>JADMLD010001475.1:230000-427750 GCA_017589585.1 Phylloscopus whistleri | reverse complement strand
TTGACCACTTGACTCGCTGGTGGGAACCCTCTGGAGATGCAGAAATGGGCACTGCAGGGTGGTGGAAAGGGAGAATCTAAAATGGGGAAATGTCCCTGCTCCAACCCTGGGGATTGTGGGGAAAGGGAGAATCAAAAATAGGGAAATGTCCCTGCTCCAGCCCTAGGGATGGAGGGGAAAGGGAGAATCCAAAATGGGGAACTGACTCTGCTCCATCCCTGGGGATTGTGAGGAAAGGGAGAATCCAAAATGGGGAACTGACCCTGCTCCAGCCCTGGGGATTGTGGGGAAAGGGAGAATCCAAAATGGGGAAATGTCCCTGCTCCATCCCTTGTGGCTGACAGGGCAAAACTCTGGTCACATCCAGCCCAGAGTGGCCCTGGCAGTTGTAGGGTCCCTCCTGCTGGGACCACCTCACCTGTGGAGGGACAGGGATCTTTGGGATTTGTCCCTGAAAACAACTGGGCTGGGACTCAGAGGAGCCCATGGATGTGCTCCCACCTGGGATGTTTGCCCTCCTTTGGGCTTGAGACTCCTCCCAGAGCCCCTGACCAGCACTGGAACTCCCCAAATCCCTCTGGAGATGCCTCCTGACCCTTCCTGAGAGCCAGGAATGCTGAACTGATCACTTATACCCAACACATGAGCCCTAAATCCATCCCCTGCACCCCGACACGAGGGAGATCCACGGCACAGCTTCCATGGAAAAGCAGAACACACCCAGGACCTCAACAAAGCCCCTTTGTGCTGCTCTGACCAAAATGAAGCAGCACCTTCTGGCTGTCCAGGCTGACATCCAGGCAGCTGGAAGCTCTCAGGAAAACTTGGAAGCTGCCAAGTCATTCCCACCATTTCCAGGTGGGAAAGGAGCCATTCCCAGGGGGAAAGGGAGTGAGAGATAAATAACCAAAATAACAGATGTGTGGCAGCCCTTCAGAGCAGGGAAACTGAGACTCCTGGGGAGGAACTTCAGCTGCAGCAGAGCTGCTCCAGAGGCTCCAGGAGAGCTGGAGAGGGATTTGGACAATGGCTTGGAGGGACAGGACCCAGGGAATGGCTTCCCTGTGCCAGAGGGCAGGGCTGGCTGGGATCTTGGGCAGGAATTGTTCCCTGGCAGGGTGGGCAGACCCTGGCACAGAACAGCACGTTATTACTAAACACTTAAAATAGACTTTAAAAAAAATATCCTATGGATTTATCCTGTGGTTTGTAAATAACCAATAGACAAATTATCCTGTATTTTTTGGTAGATTTAAATCCAAATCCTTCCAAATCCTAGTTTATTTGGCCTGACCTGAAGTCCATGAAGTAACCAAGTGATTTCCTCACTGCATCATCTGCAACATTGCTGCTGCTGCACCTCCAGCCTTGGGAGGAGAGCCAGCTGGGTTTGTGTGACACTGGTGGCAGCACAAAGTGGCCTTTGGAAGGATGGACTTCTCCCCTTATCCTGCAAATCTGGTGAAGAAAGCTCCACATTTAAAAGGAGCCAAAGCTGCTGCTTCAGGAACTGCTGGAGTGTCCCCTCCATGCCCCTAATTCCTTTCACATCCCTCAAGGTTATAAGTTTTTAAATTATAATCCTAAAAAAAAAAAAGGGCTCATCTCAAAAGTGTCATTGAAATGCCAGTTGGGAATTGTGAATCCTGCCTGGATTCCCATTTTCTGGATGGGTTTTAAGTCATGGAATGGGGAGCTTTGTTTGGGAAGTTCCCCTACACCAGGACCTGGCTGTGGTCCCCTGGACCACCAAGCCCCCCTTGGCTTGGTGGCTGCTCAGGAGAGGAAGAACCTTCCAGCCCTACTGGGCATCCCTTGGCCTCATCCTGCTCCTAAATCCCTCTGGAGAAGAAACCTCACCCTCTGGAAGCTGATCCTTCAGAAAATTCCGTGGGCCTGGCGACCCTGGAAGTGCCAGTTGGGGTTTTGATACAGAAGGAAAGCAAAATGTCTTTTTCCTCCCCTCAAATCACATCCTAAATGTCGTTTCCTCCTTGTCCCCAGGGCATGGAACAGCTGGGATTGTTTGGATCACAAAATCCAATTTAAAGCAGGCAGAGATGTTGGGCTGAGGGCTGCTGCTCCCCTTCCTGCCAGCACCACCCGCCTCCCTTCCCCTGGAAGAGCCAAATCCTATCTCCCCAGGTGGGAGCAGCTCCCTGGAGCTCTCCAGTCACAGAATCACAGAATCTCAGAATCACAGAATCACAGAATTTCTAGGTTGGAAGAGAACTTCAAGATCATCCAGTCCAACCCAACTCTAACACCTCAACTAAACCATGGCACCCAGTGCCACATCCAGGCTTTTTAAACACCTCCAGGGATGGTGACTCCACCACCTCCCGGGAAGCCATTCCAACACTTTATCACTCTTTCTGTGAAAAACTTTTTCCTGATATCCAACCTGAATTTCCCTTGGGGCAGCTTGAGGCTGTGTCCTCTCCTTCTGTCAGTGCTGCCTGGAGAAAGAGACCAAACCCCACCTGAGCACAGCCACCCTTCAGGGAGCTGTAGAGAGTGATAAGGTCACCCCTGAGTCTCCTTTTCTCCAGGCTGAACACCCCCAGATCCCTCAGCTGTTCCTCACAGGGTTTGTGCTCCAAGCCCCTCACCAGCCTTGCTGCCTCCTCTGGATGTGCTCAAATATCTCAATGTCCATCCTGAACTGAGGGGCCAGAGCTGGACACTGCACTCAATGTCCATCCTGAACTGAGGGGCCAGAGCTGGACACTGCACTCAATGTCCATCCTGGGACACCCAGAGCTGGGCACTGCACTCAATGTCCATCCTGAGACACCCAGAGCTGGACACTGCACTCAATGTCCATCCTGAACTGAGGGGCCAGAGCTGGACACTGCACTCAATGTCCTTCCTGGGACACCCAGAGCTGGACACAGCACTCAATGTCCATCCTGAACTGAGGGGCCAGAGCTGGACACTGCACTCAATGTCCATCCTGGGACACCCAGAGCTGGACACAGCACTCAATGTCCATCCTGAACTGAGGGGCCCAAAACTGGACACAATACTCAAGTTGCAGCAGCTCCTCCCTGCTCAGGGCAGCCAACCCTGGGGGGGGTGGAAAAGTCCTGCAGCACCATTCCAGCATCTCCCCATTCCCACATCCCACGCTCCCTGCAAGCTGGAGCTGCTTGGAGCTTCCTGTTTGGAACTGGAAGCAAATATTGCCCTTGGTGTGCTCCCAGCACAGCCACCAGCAGCTCCAGGAGTGCTGGGCAGCTTCTGCTGAATGTTCTTCCAAAGATGATCTGGGGGCACAGCCAGATCCTGCAGAAGAGGAGGAAAAAAACCCACTGGGATTGCAGCTGAATGGATCCAGGAAGTCCTGGCTGGAATTCCACTGGAAACCTCTGGGTCTGAGCACCTCCACAGCAGCCTCTTCCCACCTGGGGGAGACCCCAGCACCTGGAGGAGCCACTGGAATTCCAGCAGCATCCCAGGTCTGTGGGCTGGTTATGTGAAGGTCCACGAGGATTTTCCCAGCACTCTGAGCCCCCTTTTCACTTTGGAAGGATTTGGTGATGGGATTGTCCCGCCCCAGCTGTGGGAGAAGGGGAAGGGTGGAGAGAACAGTGAGGGGCAGGGCAGATACAGAACCAGGGGTTGGGATGGGAAGGATTTTAATGGTCACCCAGTGCCACCCCTGCCATGGCAGGGACACCTCCCACTGTCCCAGGCTGCTCCCAGCCCCAGTGTCCAACCTGGCCTTGGGCACTGCCAGGGATCCAGGGGCAGCCACAGCTGCTCTGGGCACCCTGTGCCAGGGCCTGCCCACCCTCCCAGGGAGGAAATTTTTCCTGATATCTGATCTAAACCTGTATTTTTTTAAATTTGAGACCATTCCCTGGGTGCTGTCCCTCCAGCCCTTGACAATTGTCTCTCTCCAGGTTTCCTGGGGCTCCTTCAGGCCCTGCAAGGCCACCCTGAGCTCAGCCCAAAGCTTCTCCTCTCCAGGCTGAACAATCCCAGCTCTGCCAGCCTTTCCTCCCAGCAGAGCTGCTCCATCCCTCTGCTCATCCTGCTGCCTCCTCTGGGCTCTCTGCAGCAGCTCCAGGTCCCCCCTGTGCTGGGGCAGCTCTGCAGGTGGGGCTCTCACCTGGGCAGGGCACCCTCGCTGGCCCTGCTGCAGCCCAGGCTTGGTTTCTGGGCCTCTTCTCCTCCAGACCTGCAGTTCATTTTCCCTTTTATTTTATTTACTGCCTGGCACCAGCTGCAGTTCCCTTTTTCCCTAAGTGCACCTGGACTGGGAGTTCCTAAGGAACAGGACTTTTGTTGCTCTTGGCCCAGGAGTGCGAGCAGCTTGCTCCAACATTTCTCTTTTTTTTTATGGATGTCCATGTGAGTTTAATAAAGTTTGTTGTCTGCTCAAGCTCTGCTGTTGTCTCCTCAGTTGTAGGGAACTGGGAAGCTGTGCCAGGAGTTTTCCTATTGAGGTCCAACAAAACACTGACCCATGGAGCCAGAGGAATAGCGGGGTCCCCCATGGCCCTGAGGCAGCACTGGGAGCTTCATTAAAATTGATCTGGAATTCAGCAATTAATCAACACTCCCCCAAGACAATGCAGTCAATTAATCAGGCACAAAACGCCCCATCCAGATCACAGGTTTGGATAAAAACCAAGCCCAAGAGAAACTCTCAGTTCTCGGTGGATAGGGAAGGACCAGGATGTCTCAGCACATGTAATTAGCAATCAATTACTCATTAGAATTGCCCCACCAAGCAAAGGGGGAGCACATCCAAGGGCTCTGATTCCCTTTGGCTCACTGGGGCCTTGTTTCATTTTAAAAGCCCTTTTGGGCTGTTTGCAAAAGGCAAAGAGCTCCTTCAGGCCCAGGGACTGTGGGGGTCACTCAGTGGGATACCAGGGAATTCCTGAGTGGGAATGACCCACAGGATCATCAATCCCACCCTGTCCCTGCCCAGAGCCCCCAGCAATCCCCCCTGGGCATCCCTGGCAGTGCTGCCCAAAGGCTCCTGGAGCTCTGGCAGCCTCGGGGCCGTGCCCATTCCCTGGGGAGCCTGGGCAGTGCCAGCACCCTCTGGGGAAGCACCTTGCCCTCCAATCCAACCCCAATCCCTCCTGGCACAGCTCCAGCTGCTCCCTGGGTGCTGCAGCCCCCAGGAGCTCTGAGCTCGGGCTGCTCTGCTCCCACTCCTTGAGGATTTGCCCTTTCCCTGTTGGAAAAACTCTTCCTGCACACCCCCCAAACCTCCTGGATACAGCTCCAGACGCCACATCAGACAGAGAGAGGATCCAACATCCTCCATGGACTGTCCCAAGCTCCCAGGGCAGGGCTGGCTGGGATCTTGGGAATCAGGAATTGTTCCCTGGCAGGGTGGGCAGGCCCTGGCACAGGGTGCCCAGAGCAGCTGTGGCTGCCCCTGGATCCCTGGCAGTGCCCAAGGCCAGGTTGGACACTGGGGCTGGGAGCAGCCTGGGACAGTGGGAGGTGTCCCTGCCATGGCAGGGGTGGCACTGGGTGGGATTTGAGCTCCCTCCCACCCCAAACCATTCCGTAATTCTGTGATTTTTCCCTTTGAAAGCTGAATCCTCTGTTTTTTTCAGTGTTTCCCTGCTCCTGCTTGGAGATCCAGGACCTGCCAAGGTCAGCCCAGGACTGGATTTTCCAGCCCTGATGGGGTATCCATCATTCCAATGCCACATTTCCATACCTCACTCCTGTGACACCAGGATGCCTTTAGGTTGGGAGATGCCACGCCAAGAATCCCTGCAGGCAGGCAGGAATTAAACACGTGAGGGCTGTAAAACAGACACAGATCAACTGTCTCAGACCTACCAAATAAATTAATCATTGGAAAAAGAGGAAAAAGAAAGGAACTTTGCTGGGCCCCCCTTGAATGTGAGCTCCTATTCCCATATTCAGTGACAGGAATTCTGTGGGAATCTGTGCTGCCCAAAATTAGGGTTTTCCCCTGAAATGAAATGAAATCTCCTTGCCAGTCAGAAATTTCCTTGCAAAACCCACATTGTCCTGGAGAGTTTATTCAGGAGCATCCAGGAGATGCTGCTTCAGGAAGGATGAGCTTGCACTCCAGGGGAGCACTGGGATGGTTGGGTGAATTCTTGCTGAAATGGACTGTGGGATCCCATATCCAAAAAAAAAATTAAAGCAAACCAGTGTTGTAACTGGGAATTAGGACATTGGGAATCTTTTTTGGGGAAAACCTGCTGTCCTAAGGAGTGCTGCTGGTCCTTAGGGGAATTCACCAGCTGGGAAAGACTTTCCTCCTTCCAAAGGCTGAGCTTTGGAGCTGGAATCCCCCTGGGCCACCCAGGGTTGGGCACCATGGCCCAGCAATCCAGGGAAAACTGCGGGAAGGGAGCTCAGCCAGCTGGTTCAGGGGATTTTTTATGCCCTTGCCTTTCAGATGGACACACACACACAAAAAAAGCAAAAATAAGAACCTTGGCCCCTCCTTTGTGAAGGGAACAGCCTGGGAATATTTATTATTAAAAGGAGTGATGGAGCAGTTTCCATTCTTCCATTGTTCCTGCTTTTTTTTTTCTTCTTTTCTCCTTGTAAAAACACCCGAATAAAAGCAATTTATTAAGAACTGGCATCGCCTCAAAATAGCTCCCCTTAATGTGAATGCTCTTAGTGACACTGTAAAATTTATTTACAGTTCCTCTTGTTGCTCGTTGTTTGGATGGACCATAGGACACCAATTAAAAAAAAAAAAAATCAAGGAATTATTTATGCTAAGCAGATGGAGCAGATGGAGCATTGGTGATAAGCAGCAGCTGGGCCTGATAAGCTGCCTTTAACTCGGGGTTTTCTTCGTGCCCACAGGTTTTTTGGAGCTTTTTTTTCTTTTTTTTTTTTGTCACTCATTTCTCTTGGTATTAAAGGGATGTTAAATGTGGAAATGTTACTGAAAGAGTGAAGAATAAAGGATGAGCATCACCCTGGAAGTGCTCTCTGAGCATCCTTCTGACTCCTGATGTCATTCCCACTTGGGAAGCAAAGCAAGACTGAAAAATGAAATTCCAGAACCAAAGGAAGTTTAAAGCACAATGTGGAAAACCCCAACAGAGTGAGCAGAGAGTGGAAATCCTGCCTGGATTCACCTCCAGGGATGTCCCCCCAGGGCTGCCAAATAATGGAATCATGGAATATCCTGAGCTGAAAGGGACCCACAGGGATCATTGATCCAGGTTTGGCTGTAGCTGGGCGTTTTCACATCACCACATTCCCTGTCCCTCCTGCAAGTCCACAGCTGCCACCCCTGCCAGGTGTTTGCTGTCCTGCTGTTGGCAGGAGATGCCAGCCCCACGCTGGGGTTATCAGCCCTGTGACCACCCGAGTGACCGTGGGGAATTCAGCCCCACCCTGAGCTCCTGCCAAATGCCTGGGAGAGACCACAGGATCCTGGGATATCCTGAGTGGGAATAAACCCATAGGGATCATCCAGTCCCTGCCCAGAGCCCCCAGCAATCCCCCCTGGGCATCCCTGGCAGCGCTGCCCAAAGGCTCCTGGAGCTCTGGCAGCCTCGGGGCCGTGCCCATTCCCTGGGGAGCCTGGGCAGTGCCAGCACCCTCTGGGGGAAGCACCTTGCCCTCCAATCCCACCCCAATCCCTCCTGGCACAGCTCCAGCCTCTCCCTGGGTGCTGTCAGGTCACAGGAGCAGAGAGCAGAGCTGTCCCTCTGAGGAGCTGCAATGGGACCTTCAAGATCTCAGAGCTCCTTGACATGGGGCCAGCAGGGAACTGAGGGCCCTGGGGCTGTTTCAACTCCACTGTTTTTTGATCCTCTTGATTTTTGTCGTTTCTGGGGAGAGGTGCCATGGACCCCCTTCTTTTCCAGCCTCTGTCACCACAGGGTTTGGGAAGCAGAAGAGCAAATCCCCCTTCTCCTGGAGCTGCTGCCATGAGCAGCTGGCAGAGGGATCTGAGCTGTGCCTTGCAGCCTGGAGAAGGAAAAGGTCAGGGCAGCATGTGATGACCCCCTTGAGCTTCCTCCCAGCTCTGGGGGAAGCACCTTGCCCTCAAATCCAACCCAAATCCCTCCTGGCCCAGCTGCAGGCTGCTCCCTGGGTGCTGTCAGGTCACAGGGAGCAGAGATTGGAGCTGGCCCTGTGCAGGCAGTGAGGGACACAGAATCCCCACGTGCAGGTGTTCCGTGCTGGATTCATGATCCCTTCTCCCAGGAAGGAGCCAGGCCTGGCCTGTGGGTGGTCTGAATCACGCGCCCCTCTCCAGCCAAGGACATCAAAGCAGGACAGCAGGACACAGCTGGATGCTCCTGCTCCCTCCTGCACAATCCCTTCCATTGATGTTCTTTGGGCCTCATCCTAGAAAGGATCCAGTGAACTCCGAGGGGAAGAGGAGGTGAATGGGAAGACAGAAAACAAAGCGGCTGCAATAAATTTGGTCACAGGCTGTCCCAAGCAGAGAGCTGGGCCAGGTGCAGAGCTGTGATTGGGATCAAGTGTTGGGAATGGCTCCAGGGGCTCCAGCTGAGCTGATTGCAGAGGTGAAACCAGGGGACTCTTAACTAAAGTGGGAAGCTGGACAGAGCAACAAACATACGGCCAACACGGCTAGATCATGCGTTCTCCGTTTATTCCTCCGGAAAGGGGGGTTAAATACAGTTTCAGATAGTTTACAGTTACAGGTGTTTTCTAATTGGCATTCAGTATAAAAAGAAATATCAACAATCTTGCCCTTAAGGAGGACACCATAACCACACTATAACTATGCTATCTAATGCTTAAACACACCTTCAAATGAATTTTAACTGCGCCACAGGCCTGTCTACTACCAGGCAGGCCTGAAACTGAGGCCCAGTTTGGGGTAGTTCAAATCTCATTCCAAAATGCCTCATGCCCACGTTCCCTAAGAAATTCTGCTACACAGAGGCTCTGGGGGCTGCGGACAATGAGGCAACTCATTAATCCTCAGACCTTCACCTTCCTGGGAGCACATGAGGCAGGGATTGGAGAAGCTCAGAGCCTCGGATTCTTGGAATGGAACAGAAGATTGGGATTATTCTGGGCTGAGCCAAGTGTGGGGATCAGGAAAGGGATTGGGATGAGGAAAGGGATTGGGATTGTGCCCCTGTGCCCCCTCAGGTGAGAGCACCTGCAGAGCTGCCCCAGCCCTGGGGCCCAGCACAGGGAGAGAGCCCAGAGGAGGCAGCAGGATGAGCAGAGGGATGGAGCAGCTCTGCTGGGACGAAAGGCTGGCAGAGCTGGGATTGTTCAGCCTGGAGAGGAGAAGCTTTGGGCTGAGCTCAGGGTGGCCTTGCAGGGCCTGAAGGAGCCCCAGGAAACCTGGAGAGAGACAATTGCCAAGGGCTGGAGGGACAGGACACAGGGAATGGTCTCAAATTTAAAAAAATACAGATTTAGATCAGATCTTAGGAAAAAATTCCTCCCTGGCAGGGTGGGCAGGCCCTGGCACAGGGTGCCCAGAGCAGCTGTGGCTGCCCCTGGATCCCTGGCAGTGCCCAAGGCCAGGCTGGACACTGGGGCTGGGAGCAGCCTGGGACAGTGGGAGGTGTCCCTGCCATGGCAGGGGTGGCACTGGGTGGGCTTTGAGGCCCTTCCCAACCCAACCCAGTCAGGAATTCCCTGACATTTTGAGTCCTGTTTCAGAGCACTGGGAGCAATGGTCCCAAGAGGAAGGTCAGGGTCACAGCTGGGCTTTCTGGAGAGCTTCATCCACGTCAGATGAGGAAACCATGAGTTGGTAGCAGGCTTTTGAAGGAGAAACTGGTGAGAGCCAGACTCCAGGTGTGTGCTGATATTCCTGATGTATGAGATGCACAAGAGGGTTTTGTTGGGAAAAAACCAGGAGTGGAAAAAGACCCCAAAACTGAGAGTTCCCAAATGTTTTTGTATCTCACCTACTGACAATTCCCAGTGTGTCCTTCCAACAGAACTGGTTGGGAATAGGTGTCAGGACAACTCTTGGACAGAAAGAGCTGTTAAATCTTATTAAAGGTAATTAAAGGGGAAAAAATGGGACCAAACGATTCTAGGGCCTTCCACCCCTCAGGAAAACAAGGAGCATCCAGAACAGCTTCCAAATAACCCATTGGATTTTCTCTGACCTCTTCCACCCTTTGGCCTGGGGGCACCGGAAGATTTCACTGTTTTTTTGTTAATTCACTTGCAAGAAAATTCCCTTTGAAGGGGAAAAAAGTGTCCTGGTGAAAGCATTCCAGGTATTCCCAGCTTCCTGTCTCCTTGGAAAAACTTGGGAGAGGGAAAATGGACACCTGGCTCCTGAGCTGGATCTTCTTTCCTGAGGTATCCTGTGGTTCTTTGACTCAATCCTTTTATTTGGAGGCACCTCCACCCCCTTGGGAGAGGAACTCAAACCAGAGGCTTTCCCAGAATATTCACATTTATGGAAGGTTCCCATCCCTGGAGGATAAGGAATCAAAACCTCAGGGATTGATTCAGAACTTCATGGAACTGAGCCAGAAATAAAAAAAAAAAAAAAAAAAAAAAAAAAAAAAAAAGGGTTTTGCATGGCCATAAATCAGCTGAGCTGGTGGATGTGAGGACACAACTGACCAAAAGAGCCACCCAGGGCTGGATGAGTGGAATTTCTGGGAAAGCCTTAGAAAGAAAGAGTTTGTATTAAAAAATCCAGTGGGTTCCTCAACTTTTTTTGGAGGCAAAACACTGTGAATGAACCTTTGGGATTGCAAGGATCAATTAATGAATTAATGGAGAATTATATCCAGATATTTCTTCAGCAAGAAACACCAGGTGAGCAAGTCCTCCATGTCCAAGACATTTATCCATAAAATTCATGCACAAATATTCTCCCAAACACTTGTTCCTGCTGAAAAGGAAAAAAAATAATAATAAAAAATGGATAAAACCTTCAGGCACAGAGTGGGATTTTGGGGTGGAGTTGGACTGGATGACCTTTGTGGTCCTTCCAAGCCAGGATATTCCATAATTCTATATCCAGCATCTTTTGCCTGGTGTATCTCCTCTTCACATGGATTTTTATATCAGGAAAATAATATTTGAAATTTCATTTTAGTTCCTTTTTTTTTTTCATGGCCCCAGCAAAAAACCTGGAGGAGGAACCAACGATTCCCAACTTTTATTTTAAATACATTTGATTTTTAGGGTGGGAAGACCCTTCAGAAAAATATTCACTCATTCACTTCAGGTAATTTTTTTTTTTTTAATAGGGAAGGCATCTTATCCCACATAATTTTTAGGAATAAATAGAGATACCAGCAGCACTTCCCCACCCTCTGGAGATTCCTTTATTCTGCCTGGATGTGAATTTGGGCCTCTCCAACCGTTTTCCAAGCGGTTTTTGCTGCCTTTGGATGCCATAAAGAGGCAAAGATCATCCTTTGTGTTATCCCTGACTCCTCCATTTTTCTTGGAGTGCCTTTCATTAGAAGCTTTTTTTTTTTTTGTGGAAGAGTCTCCCTCTCCCATGAGGACAGAGAGTTTGTTGGGATCAGCAAATCCAGGATCTGCTCTCCATGGATTCCGTGGCCACTTCTGCATTTTCCCAGTGCTCCTCCACTCGGGGGTGATTTACTAAATTGCAGGCTGGGAAAGGAAAAGCCAGAGCCCGGGGGTAGTTTCAGTTCCCAAGGAGCTGCCAATTCCTTTCCTAATTCCTTTGGGATTTCAAAACGGGGAGGCAGTGCTGAATTCCACAAATTTTCAGCCCGGGCTGGAATTCTGCAGCCCAGGAAAGGTTTGGAGACGGAGCCAACCAAGACATTTTTGGTTTCATAACCCAAGACACAGGGGCAGTCACAGCTGCTCTGGGAATTCCATCCCAGCCCCTCCTCACCCTCCCAGGGAGGAATTCCTTCCCAATATCCCACCTAAGCCAACTTTCTTCCAGTTAAAACCATTCCCCTTTGTCCTGTAAAGACTCTGATGGTGCTTCTCCTCCTGAACGTTTTCTTGGGCTCTGGATGATCTCAGGGATCAGGAGCTCTTCCCAGCTGGATCTTCACTTTCTTTCAGTCTGGATCCTAATCCCTGCCACAGTAATCCAACTGATATTTGCTATCAGAATCCCTGATTCCAAAATCTTGATTTTTAAGAGCTGTCTCTTCATCACTTGGAGGCCTGGGTCACTCAGGTGCTTTTCCCTGCCCCATCCTGACTGATGGGGGAATATTATGGAATTTTCTTGTCTTACAACGTGTTCCATTTCCATGGGAATAATGTGGACTGTTCATGTGGAACCAAAGCTTTGTTTTTTAAGTGCCCAACTCCTGAAATTCCAGTAATACAAAAGCTGCTTCAGTAGATTGAAAACGTTGACTAAACACTGGGGTAATTCCAGTAATATTGGGACACCTGGCATTGGAAAAGCACAGCCCTTGGAACTGGCAGAAATTCCTTCTTCCAGAGGTAGATGGATGGTTTCCATGCCTGAGTTTTCCAGCAGATCCCGAAGAGAAGGAGCAGAAATTCCACCCTGTGGGAGGGTGACTCATGGTTTTAAAGTCTCCATCCCAAGTCCCTTTGTCCTTCTGGCCCTCAGAGTGACTCACAGATTTATCACCTCCAGCAGTCCAACCTTGCAAATGGAGGGATTGGGAAGCTCACCCAGCTCATCTCTGCACGAAATTCCCAAGTCCCAATAGTTTTGGAGAGTCCAACACTGCCAGAGTTCCTGAGAGCAGAACTGCAGCCAGTTTTCCTTTATTTTTCCCCATTCATCCCCCTTTTTTTTTATGCCTTTGATGGACTCTAAAAGGAGGAGAGGCCCAAATTTGGGCCGGTGGCAGCTGAGCACTTTAACACCCCCGGAATCCTCAGGATGGATCTCATTAACAAAGGCCTAAAATAAGCACGGGAATTTCAGCAGGGGGATAAAGAGCTCAGCTTATTCCTGTTCCATAGCAAAGACAAGAGCAGACCTTTCCTTCCTGGGAGAGGATTTCTAGCAGGATGATTCCCTAGGGATGAACTTTAGGAGAGGTATCCCAGTGTTTGTCACCCTCTGTGCTATGGCAGAGTGGGAGAGAGGGACAAATTCCTGCTGTTTTAGGGTGGTTTTGTCACTGCTCAGTTATTTCCTGCATGTTTCCAGAACGTCCAGCTGGATCCCAATCCCACCCACCACCTTGGGAATGCAGGATGTCAACCAACACCTCCATGGAGGTGAAGTCCTCGGAGCTCCAGACTTTTCTGGGGAGGGAGTTACACTTTTGCCAAGACAACCTGACCTTCTTTCATTTCAACTCTTCCTCTCCTGGAGTCCCTTGAGACAGGCTGGGAAATTGGGATGGGCATCCTGGAGGCTGGACATGATTCCCATGGGATCATCCCAGCCCAGAGTTATCTCCAGGCTTTGGGAAAGATCCGGTGCTCTCCTAAGGTTGTGAACAATCCTCGTGGCTGAAAGGTTCACGAGCTGCCCGGAATTTTCTGGCACAAAATGGGTTATTCCAGGAATTCCCACTGGCTCCTCCAATCCTGAAATACCAGCAGGAGGAGGCTCCAGAACCACTGGGTAACCCCAGACATCCCTAAGGCTGGCTGGGCCAGCATGGATCTGAGACAAGAGACAGCACAAACTGTCCTGATCCTCCTTGGATCTCCTGGATTCCAAAGGTGCCTGCCCTTCCTCTGGGCCCATAGGTCTTGTTGGCACCAGGAGAAACATCCATGAAATGTCTGGAAAACCAGCAGATGAGCCATCAACACAAATATTCCCTCTCCCATGTAAGAGAGCTTCCCTCAGAGGCGACTTCCAGCTCCAGCTTTTCCTTGCCATCCCTTTCCTCCTGCTCCTGTCACCCCATTCCTGCTTCTCTCTCAGTCCTTGGCAGACAACACCTCAGAAATCCCTGGCAGATCCCTCATATCCATCAGGACTGAGCCAAACTTCCCCAAAAACACCTGTGGAGCTGTTGGGATGCTCCGGCTTCTCCCACCAAGTGGCAAAATCCAACCAGAAGGACTCGGCTGCAGTGGAAAGGAAAAGCAAAAATCCATCAGGAAAGGCTGGAATGGCTTCCAAGTCCCACCTGAGGTTTAAGGGGAGCCCAGGATGGGGTGGGGCTGCACAGGATCCAGCTGTGCCAGGAAGGACATCACAGCCCACCCAGTGCCACCCCTGCCATGGCAGGGACACCTCCCACTGCCCCAGGCTGCTCCCAGCCCCAGTGTCCAACCTGGCCTTGGGCACTGCCAGGGATCCAGGGGCAGCCACAGCTGCTCTGGGCACCCTGTGCCAGGGCCTGCCCACCCTGCCAGGGAACAATTCCTGATTCCCAAGATCCCAGCCAGCCCTGCCCTCTGGCACTGGGAGCCATTCCCTGGCTCCTGTCCCTCCAGCCCTTGGCAATTGTCTCTCTCCAGGTTTCCTGGGGCTCCTTCAGGCCCTGCAAGGCCACCCTGAGCTCAGCCCAAAGCTTCTCCTCTCCAGGCTGAACAATCCCACTTCTTCTTGGCCTTTTGCAGGTTTAATTACAATATGGAGCCAGTGCTCCAGGGGGGATGGACACCACGGGATCAGGGACAAACGTGGGATGCCAGCACAGATGAGGTGCTGGGGAGCAGGGAAAGGGCTGGGAGCAGGGAATGCTCAGCCTAGCAGCTGGACAAGGAATGAATCCTGCCCCTGTGAGCACCACATGGGGCAGAGAGAGGGAATCAGGGGAAAGCAAGGCCTGGAAATACTAAATGGGACTTCCAGTGTGTGAAGGGGAAGGGAGAGGGATTTGTCACAGGAGTGAGAAGGGAGAGGACACCGGGAATGGTTTAAACTGGAAGAAAGTAGAGTTAGGTGGGATCTTGGGCGGGAATTGTTCCCTGGCAGGGTGGGCAGGCCCTGGCACAGGGTGCCCAGAGCAGCTGTGGCTGCCCCTGGATCCCTGGCAGTGCCCAAGGCCAGGCTGGACACTGGGGCTGGGAGCAGCCTGGGACAGTGGGAGGTGTCCCTGCCAGGGCAGGGGTGACACTGGATGGGCTGTGAGGTCCCTGCAGCCCAAACCAGTCTGGGGCTCTGTCATCCCCTGAGTGGAGGTTGGGGTTATCAGCTCCCACAGGCTGAGCAGGATCCTCTGGGATCTGGGCAGAGGGAGTGTGCTGGTTTGAAAGCAAAACCAGTGAGACTCCCAGTCAGAGATACAATTTAATAGGAGAAGAGAGGGGGGAAAAAAAAGCTAAAATAAAATAAATGGAATAATACAACCTAAAACCCTGTTGGTCAGGGTGTTTGAAGCAGTCCAAAGGTGAGTCCTCCTGGAGTGGCAGACGTGGTTCTGCTGGAGCAGCGATGATCCTGAGAGAAAAGGGTCCAGTGATGGTGAGAAGGGTCCAGTGATGGTGAGAAGGGTCCAGTGATGGTGAGAAGGGCCCAGGGGTGGGGAGAAGGGCCCAGTCTCCCTCCAGGAATCCAGTGGAACCAGATCCCTGGTGTTCCTGAGTCTCAGTTTTTATCCAGGTGGGAATGGTTGGCTCCCCCCACTGGGTGCAGCATCTCCCATGGGATGATGGAATGTGTCCTGTCCTTGGGGAGCCTTCATGGCCCATCAGCAGCAGAGATCCCCTGGAGGGAGGAGGGGTGGTGACAGAGATAACAAACACTGCCCCACCTGGTTTGAACAGCTGGCCCATTATCAGAAGGCACCGCCCCCCTCCCCCCAGAGTTACAAAGAAAAACATCTCCCCAGCTGCTTTCAGCAGATGAAATAGAATAGACATCCTTGGCTCCATAACCCAAGACAGGGAGGAAGGTGAGATCTGGATCCCAAACTCAAACAAACCTCCCAGGAGCACACAGAACCCCAGGATGGTTGTGCTGGAAGGGACCTTAAGGATCTCAAGCCTTAAAGGCTTTGAGGTCCCTTCCAACCCCAGCCAGGGATTCCAGGACAAGTTTGGGAAGAGTTTCCCCCCTGTGAGCTGGGTTTGCATTCCCAGCCTGGCAGCTGCTCCCTCCTTAGGGATCACATCCCAAGCCTTTCCCACATCCCAGCTTCCCTGGCCCCATGTCCATGGAGAGGCAGGGAAATCCCCCCTGCTTATCCCAGGGTGCCCACGGAGCAATTGTTCCATGGGAAAATGAATTTATTTTCTGTTTTTCTGCATCTTTCTCCCGTACTTCCAGGGATGGGGAATCCGAAATCCCTCTGGGAAAATCCCACTGGGCTGCTCCTGTCTCCTCCTAAAATTCACCACAAAATGACCCCTGATTGTGGTGGGGGCTTCCAGAGGCTTTGAGACTAACAACAAAAATGAGCAGCACTGAAGAAACTCAGTGATCCCAGAAATCCCCCCCTTCCCAAGGCTGGCTCCTGCACCTCGGGCTGATGGGATGCAATTCCAGAGGAAAATTCCCAGGAATATGTTGCTCTGTGTTGGGATTTGATTGTCTGGAGCTGAGGTTTGGGAGTAGGAAGGGGAGGAGGGAGCTGTGCATCCTCTCACCCTCTAAATTCAAGTAACTCCCAATTTTTTTGCATCATTCCAAACAGTTTTTATTCTGGAATGAGCAAATCACAAATTAGGAATTCAGGCTGGGATTGCTTACTTCCCACTGCCGTTGCTTTCCTCAAGTTATTGCCACAAATCCATCCAGAGCACAGCAAGACACTGGAATTGAGGAATGAAGCAACTCTTGGAGGCTTTAAAATATTATAATATAAATATAAATATATAAAGATAAATATTTAAATATAAATATATAAATACAAATATATGAATATAAATATATAAATATATAAATATATATAAATATATAAATATATTATATATAAATATATAAATATATAATATATAAAATATAAATATAACTATAATACTATATTTATATAATATATTTTATATATAATATATATAAATATATTTTATAAGTATATATAAAAATAAAAATAAAATAAAAATAAAAATAAAATAAAAATAATATAAATAATATAAACACTATCATATAAATAATAAATATTTATACTATATATATAAATAATAAATATTATAATATAAATATAACCATTATAATTATTATTAATTTTACATTCTTATGTTCCAGTATCTCCTGGGAACTTTTTCCTCATCCCAAGGATGCAAAAGATGGTCCTGAGACACTTGAGAGAGCAAGAAAAGTCTGATTTAATAATACCTTTAATGTTTAATAATATTATTCTCATTAATAAAATACTTAAAAATAGGGAAAACAACCCCTTGGAAGAAAATAAAGAACATCCTCAAAGATCAGGAGCAGGGCAGAGCATCCCTGAAAACATGGATTTCAGGAGGAAAACTTTCTGTGTCATCTCTCCCTGGAGGGAAAATGTGGGATCTGATTCCAACTGGGACAAAATAATAATTATAATAATAATAATGATTATGATGATGAAGCTGTGTCTGTCTTCCCTCTATGTATTAATAATTTGATTTATGGCTGTTTCTAAAAATAAGGGATGCACCCAAACGTGTGAGTGGCTTTTAAAATCATGTGGAAATTTGAAAGCATTCCTTTAATTAGTCTTTAGGGTGTGGAACTAATGTGGAATTATTACTAAATTATTACAAAATGTTATTAATTGTGACTAAGTAGTTCTCAGCCAGGATGGTTCTTTACTTTTTGCCAGATTAAGATGGATAAAAAGGATGGAAAACCATCATTTGATAATGACGTGGAAAATAAAATATATTCCCTGTGAGTTTAAATAGAGGATCACTGAGAATATTAGGCTGGAATAAAGGGGATTTTTTTCCTTAATTTTTCCTGAATTCTTCAGGACTCTGCAGTGCCTCATCCCCTGGGACAAACCAGCAGGAATGGCAGCAAATTCCTGACACTCCAGTTATCCAGCAGGTCCTATCAAATCCTCTTATCACTTCCAATCCAGCTGAAATAGGAACTTTTTCCTGTATTTATTTGCAGCAAACCCAAACAGTGAGGCTGGAAAACCCCGGAGGCCAAGGGAGATGTTGGATTTGATCCCAGGGGAAACAACTCAGTTTTATTTGAAATTAAACCCAGGCTCACTCCGAGCTGTTTGTTGCTGGGAGTTGCAAAAATGGGAATGTTTCACTTTAGGGCAGTCAAAATATTCCTGTTTTCCCCCTCTCCTCGCCTTTTTTAAATCCTGTTTGGGGTTTGTTTGTGTTTTTGGCTGAAGGGATTGGGTGAGTTTGACATGACACTTCATGAAGGGCTGTGGGTAGGAAAACAGAAGGAAAAAGAGGGCCTGAGAATGATCCAGGGGTTGGCAAATAACCCTTGGAATGACAGGGAAGATTGATAGGCAATAGGAAATAACCCAGACTTCCCAGGTTTGGGAATATTTTTAAGCATCTCCCAGTTTCCAGCACACAATCAACCCCAAAATCTCATCCCTGACTGGGTGAACAGGATCCTAAATCACCTGCTTCCCTTAGTGATGGAATAAATTCACTTTCTAGTGAACCTCTCTTCTTTAAAGAGGAACCCAAGGGAGGAAGATCTTGGAGATCATTTGGGAAAACCAACAGGGATGAATCCCAATGGTGGAAGGAGGAGGGCATGTGAGTGAGGAGGGAAGGCTGGGATTGGAGGGAGGGATTTTGTGGAGTGTCCCTGCCCATGAAACTCCTTTAGGAATGGATGATCCATAAGCCCAAATCATTCTGTGATCCTGGAAAGAACTGGCCCAACCTCATCATCCCTGTGAGCTTCCAAAGCTAAATGTGCAAGGAAAACCCTGAATTAATCAGGGTGCATCCTGCTGATCCCACATGGAATAAAATACAAGAGCAAGCTCTTCCCTGCTGGATTTTCTTTCCTTGAAATCCAGGGTGGGAAGCAGCAGATAACATTTTCCTCTGGTGGCTGGACACATCTCAGGGAAAGAGAATTCCTTGTGGAGTTTCTAAGGAATTTGAAAAGCTCCCTCCTGGGGAAGAGAGAGCAAAAAATTCCAGAAGAGGAAGGAACTCCATGGAAACTGATATCAAATCTCTGCCTTCAGTTATCACATGAGGAAATCATGGGGAGACCAAGCCTAGGGAAAAAAATCATCAATAAAGAGGAAAAAAGGGAATCAGTTGGAAGCAGAAGCAGGAACTGAGGGGGAAAATGGAGTAAAACAGCAGAAGGGAAAGGAGTGCAAGAGGAAAAGGAAGGAACGTGGATGAACCATGAACAGATGTGAGGAATGAATTGCTGGACAATGCCCAGAAACATCTGAGAACTGGGAAAAGAGGCAGAAAAAGGAAGGGAAAGAAGCCAAAAAGCACAAGAGTGCTGTCTTTATCTCCTCAGGATTTGTTTGTAGCTGCTCTGTGAACCCGACTTTGCTTTCCAGAGCCACTCAGGAATTTTGCTGGAAGCTCCTGTGAACAAATCCCATCTCCAGGAGGTTCTCCTGTTGTTAATCCCACCCCAGCACCTCCTGTAGTGGTGTCCCCACTCCGTCCAGGTCCATGGAGATTTTCCCTCTGCTGTGGGAGGCCTCTGGGAGCTGCCCAAGGAGCAGGAGGAATCCAAACCAGCTCCACTCCTCACTAACAATGAAATGTGGGCAGCAGGCACGGAACCAGCTCTTCCCTGGATCCAGGTTTCTGTCCTGAATTCCTTGTCCTCTTTAGCAGGACAGGGAGCATCTCCTGGGACTCTGCAGCTGCAGCTGGAGAAACATCTTGACACACAAAGGAACTTCTTTATTTTCACTTTGAATTCTGCCCCGTTTGTGCCTTTGTGAAGTAATTCCTCATCCCAGATATTCCAGAGGGGGGAAAATCTTGGTTCCTTTTGAGGATTTTCCTCAGGCTGGGAGACATTTTATCCTCTGTAGTTAAAATCCACCCAAACACACACACATACACCATAAATTGGGATTTAATCATCACCGGAATAATGGAATCACTGAATGGGGTGGGAGGGATGTTAAGGAACATCCATGGGCAGGGCCACCTTCCATTGTCCCAGGCTGTTCCAAACCCCATCCAGCCTGGCCTGGGACACTTTCAGGGATCCAGGAGCAGCCACAGCTTCTCTGGGAATTCTGTTAGTTCTCCTAAAATCCACTTTGAACAGATCCACCTTTCCTTTCCACCAATTTTTTCAGCCTTTCCTTCCATGAGGCCTCAGCTCCCTCAGAGGTGATGAAACACTTGACAAATTAATAACCAATCTTTTGAAGAGCTCTCAGCTCCAGGTGCTGTTCACTTCTTTGCCAGAAGTGTTTATGGGATAAAACTTATGAGATTAAAAAAAATACAGCATGAAAATCTGGGGAAAAAAAAATCCCAGAAATGCCTGACCTTGGATCTCCAGGGAATCCCTGTGTGATCCTGGTGCCCCCCTGGCAGAGGGTTTGTCCTGGAGCATCAACAGCTGTGTGACACAAATCAGTGAGGAGCAGGATCCGTGCCTGTCCAAGTGCACCTGGAATACTTCAGAGCCTTCCTGGGATTCATTAATCCAGGTGTTAACGAGTTTCTGTTTGCCCTGCCCCTTCAAGACACAATTACAGCTGTGCTGGTAAGGGAAGGGTGAAACTGAGTCCGTTATTTTGTGGAAAAATGAAGGATCCTGGTTTAATTCCTCCTGGTTTTTCCTCCAGGCACTTAAAAACTCTTCCTCCTCTTCCAAGGGCTTTCCTGACACTCTGGAAGAGATTATGCAAAACAGATTTTCATGGAATCATGGACTGGTTTGGGGTGGATTTTAAGGATCATCCCATCCCACCCCTGCCCTGGCAGGGACACCTCCCACTGTCCCAGGCTGTTCCCAGCCCCAGTGTCCAGCCTGGCCTTGGGCACTGCCAGGGATCCAGGGGCAGCCACAGCTGCTCTGGGCACCCTGTGCCAGCCCTGCCCACCCTGCCAGGGAACAATTCCTGATTCCCAAGATCCCAGCCAGCCCTGCCCTCTGGCACTGGGAGCCATTCCCTGGCTCCTGTGATGCCTTGGGAAGGCTGACCTGGAACAGAGACTGGACAGAGCCAGAGAATAAAGCAGATATTTATTAAAAGGCCTTTAAGGACACACCTTGAGCAGGACAAGAGCCTGGCCAGGGCTGCACCCAAGGTGGACCCAAAATGGACACAAAATGGACACAAAATGGTCACAAAATGGACACAAAATGGACCCAAAATGGTCACGAAATGGTCACAAAATGGACCCCAAATGGTCACAAAATGGTCACAAAATGGACACAAAATGGACCCCTGGTCACGAGGTCTCACACTTTGATCAGTTTGGGTCCATTTGCACATTGGGGTTTCATTGTCCAGTTCCAGCTCCAGGTTCTGCAGTCCCACCCTTCTTGTTTTCTCTCTCCAGCCACCCTTGTTTGTGCTTTGGGGCCTGGACACTTGTCCCAGCTGTGCTTGGTGTGCAGCAGGAGCAGGATTTGTTTTGTGTCCCTGCTCTGTGCAGAGCTGAGTGACCCTGAATGTGAGGCTGAGAGCTGCACCCTGGGCAGCACAGAACCTGAAACACAGCAAAGATAAAACTGAAGGCATCACTGTCCCTCCAGCCCTTGTCCCCAGTCCCTCTGCAGCTCTCCTGGAGCCCCTTCAGGCCCTGCCAGGGGCTCTGAGCTCTCCCTGGAGCTTCTCCTCTCCAGGCTGAACATCCAGGTGGGCCAGAATCCCATTGTAGAGCACAGGTCCCAATTTTCCAGAGCCTCACAACATCAATAATGAGGAAAATCAGCTTGGCCCAAAGCCCTTATTGCTTAATTGGCCTGTTAATTACCTAAATCCTTTTATCCGTGAGGAATATCCCAATTCCATCACTTTCATGGGGTTTAACTGTGGAAGTTTTATAATTTGGAAGATCCTGCTTAAAAATAAAATAAAAATGGGCTGATTTTTCAGGGAATTGTCCCATGTTTAGAGATGTTTGTGTGTCCTGCTGAGCTGCTGTTTAGGAGAATTATTTGCTGTCTCCAGTGCCAAATAAAGCTGCTATTTCTTATCTCTGATGAGGATTAATTAAAACAAATCAATTAAAAAATCCCATTTTTCACCCTCCTCTTCCCCCACAACCAAAAATGATTTAAGATGTAATTATTTTATGCAAAGCATTGTTGTAAGATATAAAGACTGTAAATAATAATACCCCAAAAATCAATTTTGCAAAGACTTTTCCATTTTCTAAACTTCCTCATTTTGCTGATTTCTTGGAATACACTTTACGTTTTCCATAGGGGAGGAAATTCAGGATATATTTGAAATTTCCAAAGCCTCCTGTCACCCTAATTTATAAAATATCATTTGATTTTCTTAAAATCATTACAGATATCAGTGATATCAATCATAAACCACTGGGTTAATCGCGTAATTGACTGCATAAGTTAATTTTTTATGAAATTTTAACCAATTTTTTTAAGGAAACCACACTTATTCTCACTGCAACCTTTTGAAGCAAACTTGACAGAAATTTCCAAGATATTCAATTCCCCCAGAATTCCACGGCTGGCAGTGAAGGAGACTCTTGGATTAATGTGAATTACTCCAAGGGATTATCAAGCACCAGAGAAACCATCCTCCCAAAAAAGATGGATCAGAGAAAACAATTCTTTCTCTGTTTTGGAGGATAAAAACCACTTCTTTGTGTCTCTCTGTAATTCCCTTTTTTTTTTTTTTTTTTTTTTTGGACAGAGCAGAATATTCCCAAATGTCCCTGTGCTTGAAAAGCTCCTTTTGGACTCCAGCAGCAACATATCAATGTTTTCCATTGTTTCTCTTGGAGTGGGAAGGAAATTCAGTTATTCCCAGGGAGCTGGGTTAATTCTGGGATGGCACGAGAGATTCCTTGGATCCCCTCCCTCCTGCTCCTTTCCTTGGGATTGCTGAGGCCTCCTGGGCAGAGCAGAGTGTCCAATTTGGATTAGGACGTGGAATCCTTGTGGAAAAAAACCCAGAAATAAAATAAAATAAAATAAAATAAAATAAAATAAAATAAAATAAAATAAAATAAAATACAATATAAAATAAAATAAGAAAATTAATAGACCAGGCCTAATTCCAAAATCATCAGATCTAAAAAGTCCTTAATTAAGCCAGGACAGAGTTGAAGCGCCTGGAACTGAGGCTGTGCTTATCCCAGTGATGGAAATCTCCTCCAGGGATGTTTTGGAATCTCCTCAAGAGGTGGTTGGGAATCTCCTCAAATGGTTGGGAATCTCCTCCAGGGATGTTTGGGAATCTCCTCAAGAGATGGTTGGGAATCTCCTCAAGGGATATTTGAGAATCTCCTCAAGTGGTGGTTGGAAGTCTCCTCAAGATGATTGGGAATCTCCTCAAGAGGTGGTTGGAAATGACCTCAAGAGATGTTTGGGAATCTCCTCAGGAGGTGATTAGGAATCTTCTCAAGGGATATTTGGGAATCTCAAGTGGTGATTGGGAATCCCCTCAAGGGATATTTGGGAATCTCCTCCAGGGCTGGTTGGGAATGTCCCCAAGGAATGTTTATCCCAGTGGGAGTTTCTAAGTGTGGGAAGCTCTTCAGAACAGGTCAACAGAGAGGAAAGTTTGGATGAGCCCAGGAGAGGTTTGGCAGCTGCTTTGGAGCAACAAATCCAACTTTGAGTATTCCCTCAGCACAACCTGGAGCTCCTTTGAGTTATTCCAGTGGAATTTCTAGGAATTATGAAATCTTGGAACAAGAGGCTCCTTGCTGTGTTTGACGAGGGGTCTGTTTAAATATTGGGATGTTGTTCCTGACTGGGAGAGGGGAAACAGCACAAATTCCCAGAACGGGATCGGGACAGCCCTTTATTTCTTTATTCCCTTCATTCCCTTCATTCCCTTCATTCCCTTCATTCCTTCCATTCCCTGCATTCCCATGGATAATGCTGGTTTAGCTTCCAGCCCTGTTTTCCTTGCATTGTCAGGAACTGAGGATGCTCAGCAGCAGTTTTATGAAATAAAGTTAACAGAGATTATTTTATTGTTTTGTTTTAGTGATGTTGCAACTTCCCCCCTTGGAACAAATGCACCAAAGAATTGTTTCCTAGTGGGACAGGATAATTCCATGCAGGAACTGTGTTCCGGAGGAAAAGTCGAGCCTGGAGTTTTATATGAGGCAGCTGGACTGATAAAATGACAAAATTTGAGATAAACATAACGAGTTTTGCCCACAAATGATGTTCATTTGTACATAAAAACACTGGATTTCGTAGGAATTTTGTCCAGGCACAAAATCAGGCTAGAAAAGAAGACTAAAAGGAATTTCAGAGTCTTTTATTTCCTTTAAAGGCTCACAATTAGCCCATTTACCTAACAAAAATACCCTTACCAGGCTCCCATCCCTTCCATTCCAGTTTTTAACTCTTGTGCTGCTTCCCTGGGCTACTCCAAGAAAAAAAATCCAGGAGTGAAATCGGGGTTTTTTTGTGTTTTTCTCTCTATTTTTTCCTTCTCTTCTGGTGTTAAACCCCCCCAGGTTGCCTCCAGCAACAAAGGGCAGGCTTTGGCAGGTTAGTCCTAGTTAAGGGCATATGGCTCCTTATTCCCTGTGGAATCCAGCCAGAAAATCCAGATTCCCCTAATTAACGACAGCCAAACGTTTGGCTAAAAAAATCACGAGGGCTTTTTGCTGTTGTTTGTTTGTTTTGTGTTGGCTTTGCGTGGGTTTCTACCCATTTATCCCTCTTTATTTTTAAAGGAAAAGAAAAAAACAAGGAAAAAAGCCCCACACCACTCTGGGGTTGATGGAGCAAATTATGTTGCAATTATCCTAACGCTGTCCTTGTGATATTTTTTTTGGGAAAATGTTTGGTTTTTACTACGACCCTCCTTGGATTTGCTACGGATTTCAAGAAGGATTGAAATAAATTTTGTTGATTATAAGTCATCATCTGGGGACCTTTTTTTTTTGTTTGTTTTGAGGGAAGCCAAACCACTCCTAGAAAATCCAGAGGAGGCCACAGAACTGGGGATCCCACTGGGAAATTGGGAAGGCTGGAGCACCTCTAATAAAGAAATAATGGGAGAGTTGGGGTTGGGAAAAAAAAGGCTCCAGGGAGAAAAGGCTCTGCACTTCCCATATGTGAAGGATGTTCCTAAAAAAGATGGACACAGACATTTTCCTGAGGTCTGGACTGACAAAGAGCAGATTTAAATTGGACATGAGCAAGATATTTTTTGGGATGAGAATGGAGAGACACTGGAACAGTTCCAGTGTGGCTGCCCCTGGATCCCTGGCAGTGCCCAAGGCCAGGTTGGACACTGGGGCTGGGAGCAGCCTGGGACAGTGGGAGGTGTCCCTGCCCATGGCTGGGGTGGAATAAAAGAATCTTTGAAGATCTTTTCCAAATGAAACCACTCCATGGATCTGGGATAAACCATCCCAAAAAAACAGAGTCTCCCTGGGATTGCCACAAAAAAAGGGAACACGAAAGGTTGGGAATATGACCCAGAGGTCGTATTCCCAGAGGTTGGGAATATGACCAAGAGAAGCAGCTGGGAGGGATTTTAGCAACCCTGATCTGCTCCATTACCTTGGACATGGATAAATCCTGAATTTCCCCCTCCCTCTCCTGTCAGTCTTGCTCCAGGTGATCCCTTTCCCTCCCTCTCCAGGCAGCAGGACACAAGTGACTGCCAGGGAAAGGTAGGAGCAGGTGGAGCAGGTGGAAAGCTCTGGAATGTGCAGCGAGCTCCAAACCACGGCTGGGAAGCTTCCTTCACACCCCAGTGGCACAGAAACCCCCAAACTGCCTTATCAGAGCCTGCAAGGATGGAGCCGAGCCCATCTGAACACACCTCCCCACCTGGACACGCCGTTCCCTGCTGGAATTCCCTCCTGCACCATCCCCCTTCCTCCCGAGTCACCTCCTCTTCCTCCCAGTGTGCCAGAACCAGCATTCCAAGGCCAGGAATGATTCAGCAAATCAGGCAGCGCAGATTCCCAGCTCCCTGTTGGATGTGGAGAGCAGACGTTATTCACATTCCCAGCAGCCCATTAAAAAAAAAAAAAGAAGCTAAATCAAGATGTTGCTGGGCTTTATTTTCAGTTTGTTGCTTCCAAAGGCTTAATAAGAAAATCTTGGTTTCCTTAGGGATGATTCACTCAGACTTTGGAGGCTCTGGAAGGGACAGAGGCAGCAGCAGTGATTTGTGAGCTCTGGAAGGGAGAGGCAGCAGTGGAGTCCTGATCCCAGCCTGGAACGCTGCTAAGAAATAATCCTGAGCTCCAAGCCAGGTCCCAGGAGCTCTCCCAAGCTCTCCCTCCACAGCAACCTCCTAGGCCCTGGAAGAACCTGGCCAGCTCAGCTCTCCCTGCCCTCCTCCACAGCCTGACTGCCAGTGCTCTGGAACAAACCCCTAAATCCCTGTCCTCCTTCTCTTTCTGGGACAAACCCCTAAATCCCTGTCCTTCTCTTCCCATAATAAACCCCTAAATCCCTGTCCTTCTCTTCTGGGACAAACCCCTAAATCCCTGTCCTCTTCACATAAGAAACCCTAAATTCCTGTTTTCTGTCCTGTCCTGTCCTGTCCTGTCCTGTCCTGTCCTGTCCTGTCCTGTCCTCTCCTCTCCTCTCCTCTCCTCTCCTCTCCTCTCCTCTCCTCTCCTCTCCTCTCCTCTCCTCTGTGGCAAAAGTGGGAATCATGGAACAGTTTGGGTTACAAGGAACCTCAAAGATCATCTCATTCCATCCTTGCCATGGGCAGGGACACCTTCCACTATCCCAGATTTATTTGTTTTTAATTTTACCTCTCTTATTCTCTTTTAATTGCTGAGGACACCAGTGTGGAGAATCCTGGTGGGGCCTGGTGGATCCCGGGAATGTGATGGTGGCCCCACATTCCAAAGGATCTTGGAGTGCCTGGAAACCTGCACCTGCATTTTATTATGTGATTTTTTAAAAGCCTAATTAAAAGAGCTCCAGGAGCACTTGGACAGGGTGGGATAATAATCCCCTAAATCCTTTTCTTCCATTCCTGCTCGTGTTCCTTCCTCGAGCACCTCCCTGAGTCCCTCCAGCCCATCCTGGGTCAGCAGCTCCTGTCAGGACAGGGGTGACAGCAAAGTGTCCCTCAGAGGGGACCTGCTGAGCTCATCTGCTCCCAACCCCTCAGCCTGACATCCAGGAGGGATTTTCTCCCTAAAAAGCAGGAATTTGGGCGTGGTTCCACTCCTCTGTCCCAGCAAAGGCTGTGCCCTTCTCAGTAGGATCTGGGCACTTCTCCCATACCCAGCTCCAGGCTGGGGTGGAAGTGGGTGATTTTTAAGGCTCTTTCCAACCCAAATCATTCTGGGACTCTCTGATTCTGCTTCCCTGATGCATCCCAACATCCTTCTGTTTCCTCCATGTTTCCACATGGATGGGGAAGGAATTTTTATTTGAGCTTGGACAGGACAAGGGGGAGTTTTAAACTGCCAGAGGGCAGAGCTGGATGGGATCTTGGGCAGGAATTGTTCCCTGGGATGGTGGAGAGGGGCTGGGATGGAATTCCCAGAGCAGCTGTGGCTGCCCCTGGATCCCTGGCAGTGCCCAAGGCCAGGTTGGACACTGGGGCTGGGAGCAGCCTGGGGCAGTGGGAGGTGTCCCTGCCATGGCAGGGATGGCACTGGGTGGGCTTTGAGGTCCCTTCCAATCCAAACCATTCAATGATTCCAACCTCAGTGATCCTGGGATCCTGGGATTCAAGGGTGAGATGTGTTGCTGTGCCCATCCATCCTCCAGGACAATGCCTGTGGCCAACCAGGAACATGGAAATCCATCCCACCCCTGATTTCCAGCCCCTGACCCCAAGTTCCATAACAAACCCCAACCCTCATCTCAGCCTCTCCGTAATCCAGGGGGGGATTTGTGGGATACGGGGAGGGGGGGAGCCCAAACCAAACAAGTTATTCCTGCAGATTTGATGAAAGGTTCTTGGGCCAAAGGGTTTTGCCTGAAACCCAGGAATTTTTCCTTCCCTGCTCCAGCTCCAACACAGCCAATTGTGTGGTTTGTGCTGTTGCTGTGAACATTCTCTGGCTGTACAAGAGCAGGGCTAATTAAACCCTCACAGCCATACATTAATTAATAATCAACATAAATAATCATGAAAAACACCACCCTTTGATGGCAAGACTTGACCAATTCCAACAGGGTTTGGCCCAATGGAGCATTCGAAGAATTTGGCCATAATCTGCTTTTCCTGCCAACCTTTAAGGGATTTTTTTTTTTCCATGCTAAGCATGTTTTTCTTCAAGAGATTATCCTCCTTCCAAGCCAATTAACTGCATTCCAACGAAAACAGGGAGAATTTGAAATAAATGATACCAGGCTGTTCGTAAAGAAAGAGCGAGGGGGAATGAGAACACAATTGAGAGTCTGGAATTGCGGTCACTTAAATCAAACCCCTTCTGTGCACAGCTGAAAACATTTTCTCTCCTCAAATCCTGACATTTTACCACAGGAGAAGGAGCAAGGGCATTAAATCTTCCAGGGGTTTTCACTTGTTTGGGTTGCCAGAGTGGATCTGGTGTTGCCTCACGTTCTGAGTCTTTTAAGAAATATGTTCATTACCCAATTCAGGGACAGAACAATCAGGGGAAAACAGAAAAAAAAAAAAGAGGAGAGCACAAAATATTCTGAGCTGGAAGGGACCCGCAGGATCATTGAGAGCAACTCTTGAGTATGGAGATCAAATCCAGTCTTTTGTGGGATCAAAGCTGGATAAAGTGTAGGATAAACCTGCAGGAATTTGGGAACAGCAGCTGAATGGATCCCTCACCTTCCCAACACCTGAGCTGAACCCAAAAAATGACTCTGGAGCTCTGGGACAAGGTGTTCACCCAGCCATGACCCAGGAGCTGGGAGACCAGGAGAGGAGATCAGAACCAGGGTATTCCAAAAGGAGTTTGGATATTCCAAAAAATTCCTCCCCATGAGGGTGGGCAGGCCCTGGCACAGGGTGCCCAGAGCAGCTGTGGCTGCCCCTGGATCCCTGGCAGTGCCCAAGGCCAGGCTGGACACTGGGGCTGGGAGCAGCCTGGGGCAGTGGGAGGTGTCCATGCAGCCAGTGGAACTGGAGGAGCTTTAAGCTTTCTCCCAACCCAACCCATTCCATGATTCCATGAACCCTCAGCCCAATGGGTCTGGCTTGCTTTGACAGCTGCTCCTGCTGGTGGCCCCACCAGAGGTGCTCCTGCTGTCCCCTCTGTGGGATGAGCAGCTGCCTCAGGAGTGAAATTCTCCAGGAAGCATCTCCCAGAGGAACTTGAGCCACAAAGAGGGTGAAAACCGGCCCAGCCATGAGCATGGAGGAGAAAGAGGCCACTGAAAGCTCTCTTGGGGTTTTCCATGCACATCTGGTTGACCACAAGGAAGGTCCAGCTGGATTCCCTTCCCAAACCCAGCAGAGAGGAGCCACACCGAGCTGGGAACACCCTGGAGCTCTTCTCCAATGCTTTCCCATCTCCAGCATTTCCCAAGGCGCACAAAGCCAGGGCTGCCAGAACCCTTGGGAAAGAAGAGCTCCTGTTTTCACCCGGAGCAAACCACCAGCTACGGAGCAGGTTTGGATATCAACACCTGGCTGCGTGGGCACCCAGCTCTCAGGGTGGATTTTTGGGACTTCAAATCCCCATCCTCAATGGAGACCCCTCTCCTGCATGGAAAGGCAGAGGCAGCTTCTCCTCCCCATCACATGGATCCACCAGGAGTGCTATTCCCATGTCCAAAGGCTGCATCCACACAGGGCTGAAAGAAGTTTTCCAAGTCTTTCTTAGGTCAAATCCCAGGCTGGTGTGTTCCACATCCATCCTGTGAGGAGCCCCTCTGGAAAGGGGAGGATTCCTGCTGTTGTTATTTCTGTTCCCTCAACACTCTGGCCCAGGGTCCCTTTATTTTAGGAATAAAATTGTCCAAACAAATTCTTTCACCAGCCCTTCCCTCGGGGGCTCCCCAAATAGGAGAGCCTGAAATCCTTCAGGATCGCCTGGCCCTCCCACTTCCTCCAGAACATCTGCTTACATCAGGATTTGTGAATGTGAGAAAATAGCTGCAGTTCCTCCTCTGCCAGCCGAGGTTCCGAGCAGCTTTTCCTTCATCCATCCATCCATCCATCACGCCCTGCTGGGTTTGCTTCCGTGGAGCATTCCCTGTTCCAATCTCAGCTGTGGTCACCACCAGGGTGTTCCTCACTGGAAATCTCCTTGTGGCTCTGACAGATGGAGCCATGTCAGGGCCACTTCCCAGTTCTGTGCAGGAATAAACTGCAAATCCTGGGAAAAAACCAGAGCTGGCGGGATTTCTCCATCCTCCACATCTCGGGTGTTTCACCTCCCTGCCAGCAAAAAGAAGGCAGAGTGAGGAATAAGGGAACATTCCCATCCTTGGCAGTGCCCAAGGCCGGGTTGGATGGGGCTTGGAGCAACCTGGGATAGTGGAAGGTGTCCCTGTCCATGGAATGAGATAATCTTTAAAATCCCTCCCAATCCAAACCATCCCATGATTCTCTAAGCTCTTCGAGCCTAAAAATTTTATTAGGGGATTTAAACCACCCTTCCCTCTCTTCCATGTGGACTGGGCTGTCTCTTGCTGTCCAGGTGTCTTGGTTTGGAAAGACAGGTATCTGCCAGGGAAAGCTGGAGTTTCCCTTGGAATGGAGAATGTAAACCCCTCACCCCCTCCAAATTATCATTTTGCAATTCAGGGCTTTCAGACAAAGATTTGGGGAATAGGAATAACAGCTCTTTACCAGGAATATTAACAATACAAATGTAGCAGAAATCAAAACTACTTGAGTGCAGGAGGAACTCAAGGCCCCCAAGCTCAGCTGCTGTGGACTTCTCCCAGCTCAAAGAAGAGCTCCCAGATGCACCTCTGGACACCCAAACTGCGCTCCAGTAGCTTGGATTCCAGGGAATTTTCACTCAGGAACTGTGGTTCCCTCTCTTGGCCAGCTTGGAAGTTCTAACGAGCCTCTTCTGGCCAATTTTTCTTCACTCCCACCCCAGCAATTAGCTGGACAGCCTCCCTGGATTCCTGCCTCATCCGCTTGTCTGCTGAGGCAAATTTAATAAAGTTTCCAGGAGAAAACATCTCCCAGACCAAGCTCCAGTTACTTTTTGATGCCTCCCAGGAGCAAGTCTGGACTAACAGAGCCCCCAGCAATTGAATTCCACCTTCTTCTGTCTGCTTCCCTTCCCGGGGAGCTGCTCCAAAGGGAGGCTCAGTCTCCCTGGCAAATTCCACGGCTGTGTGAAGCGTTCTCAGCCTCCTTCCACATCTGGGGCTGCAAATCCGAGCCCTCAACGTCCACAGATTGCTTCATTTATCTTGGAAAGGCTCTTGTGGATGCGCCTGGAACCTAAATTTTCTCAGCTCCTCACTTCTGAGGGGACTGCCTCCTTATTTTATTTTATTTTATTTTATTTTATTTTATTTTATTTTATTTTATTTTATTTTATTTTATTTTATTTTATTTTATTTTATTTATTTATTTATTTTTTATTTTATTTTCACTTTTCCCATCAAAAATTGAAGCCAAATACAGAGATTTCTTATCCTGCATCCTGATCTAAATAAAACCCGGGCCACAAATCATATTTTTGAGGCTTTTTTTTTCTTTAAGTAACTCATATTTTTTTTTTCCTGAGGAGCAAATTATCTCTCACTCTTACAATCAGTTGCTCTTGGGCTTGTTTACAGAAGGAGGAAAAAAAAAAAAATCAGTGACAGCTTCAGAGAGATCCTTCGGTGAGATCCTATTTACAAATGTGCCCACCAAGTCCTGTTTCCCAGGAGAAAAGAAGCAGGAACCAATGACAGAAAACATTTCCCTGCTCCCAGTTCCTGAGTCTTCCCCTCCTGTCAGTCCTGTTGGTTTTTTTCAGGAGACATTTAACTATTTCTGGGGGTTTCTTGTTTTTTCCTCTTGCACACTGACTCCACTTTGGAGGAGTGAAGTCACTGCACTCATCTATTTTTTTTCCTCCCATGGAACTTCCTCCAGGGCAAAGCTTTTGCCTGGAGGCAAGTAGTAACACCTTGCTCTAAACAACTCAATATTCTGTCGAATCCAGCTCTTCCTCCAGCCCTTCCACCCCTAAACCCAGTTTTACTCCCTCAAGCATCCCTGGCATTCAGCTGCTGGGGCTACACCTGATCATTATCCAGGGTCTTGCTGGGCACAGCCTGGGGATGAGCCTCAAAAATAAAAAAGGATTTGGGCCTTTCTCACTGTCCTGGTTTGGAGAGACAGGTGTCTGCTAAGGAAGGCAGGAGCCTCCCTTGGAATGGAGAATTTAAACCCCCTCCCTCTGAATTATTATCATTTTGAAGTTAAGGGGCTCTCAGGCAGAGACATGGGAATAGGAAGAGCAGTTCTTTACTAGGAAAATTAAAATAAAAAATAAAAATTAAAAACTAAATTTAAAAAAAGAAGAAAAATTATTAAAAATTAAAATAAAAATGTAGTAGTGCAAAACCCCAAACAAACAAAAAGAAAACCCTGCCAGGGTCAGAGCACAGCCTGGCACCCTGTTGTTGGTCAGGGTGCTGGGAGCAGCCCAGCCAAGCCCTCCTGCAGTGCCAGGTGTGGCTCTGGTGCAGCAGAGATGATCCTGGAGCAGGTGCAGTTCCCTCTGAAGCTCCAGGGGTGCTGGGATGGCTCTGGGTCCCTCTGGGAATGCCGAGCACACAGGCTGCCCTGGGGCTCTGGAGCTCAGCTGGGATCCAGCTGGGAATGCTGGGCTGCTCCCCTGGCTGGGGCAGCTCCCCATGGGCTGAGGGAATTGGATCAGCCCTGCAGTGAGCCTGGATGGCCATGGACAGCAGAGACCCCTGGGTGGGTCCTGGCAGGGATAAAGAACACTGCCCCAGCTGGTTTAACACTGCCCATGGACAGCAGAGACCCCTGGATGGGTCCTGGCAGGGATAAAGAACACTGCCCCAGCTGGTTTAACACTGCCCATGGACAGCAGATACCCCTGGATGGGTCCTGGCAGGGATAAAGAACACTGCCCCAGCTGGTTTAACACTGCCCATGGACAGCAGAGACCCCTGGATGGGTCCTGGCAGGGATAAAGAACACTGCCCCAGCTGGTTTAACACTGCCCCTGGACAGCAGAGACCCCTGGATGGGGTCCTGGCAGGGATAAAGAACACTGCCCCAGCTGGTTTAACACTGCCCATGGACAGCAGAGACCCCTGGATGGGGTCCTGGCAGGGATAAAGAACACTGCCCCAGCTGGTTTAACAGAAGATATCCCCGAGTTATGAGGGACAGGTCCTGGCAGGGATAAAGAACACTGCCCCAGCTGGGTTAACAGAAGATATCCCCCAGAGTTATGAGGGACAGGTCCTGGCAGGGATAAAGAACACTGCCCCAGCTGGTTTAACAGCTGGTACTTTTGGTTGTATCTTGCATTGCAACCCAAGGCACTCACACACAGGAATAAAGTTTTCTTGTCCTTTTTTCAGACAACTGCTCCAGATCATGGCCACAGAGACCTTCTGTGTGCCCCCGGGGGGCTGAGGCAGGGATCTGACTGATTTCTGAGTCGATTAAATCCTGTACCTACCCTTGAGACCAGACCCTCTGCCAGGTTTTCTGCTGCTCCCAAATCCAAGCCTGGAAAATCAGTTTTGCCTTGGATAGTTCTTTCTATGGTGATTTCTGGAACTCAGAAAAGCTGGGAAAAAAAAAAAGAAAAGAAAAAAAAAAAAAAGAAAAAAAAAGAAAAAGAAAAAGAAAAAGAAACAACCAAAGCATTTCTGGAACAGGGAGGTGGCACCAGGTGACCATGGGGGGCCCTTCCAATCTCCCCCATCCTGGGATTCTCTGCAACAATTTTTTGCCTTCAAAAATATTCCTCAGCTTGCGAATGAAACCCTCAGAGTCAGGATTAGGGAATGTTGGCTTTCCCTAGGGAACTCAGCAACCCCTGAGCCAGGCTTTTCTCACAGCCAGCTGCTGTGCGTGGCAGGATTCATCCCAGCCTCCAACAGGTGCTGAAATTTGGGCAAGAAAGTTGAAATTTAGGTTCTTTTAACATGATATTTTAAAATAAATTAGGGCAAGAAAGTTGAAATTTAATTTATTTTAAAGACTGTATTGAAAATATGGGCAGTAAGAGTTTAGGTTTAAATCATTTTAAAACTGTGTTTTAATTTGGGCAAGAAAGTTGAAATTTAATGTATTGAAAAATTGCGTTTCAGTTTGGGCAAGAAAGTTGAAATTTAATTTATTTAAAGATTTCACTGAAATTTGGCCAAGCTGCCTCTGCTGGAAGAGGCATCTCCCCCCAGATTTTGGATATTCCCATCTCCAGACATTTTCCAGCTGACCCAATTCATCCACAACCCTCATTTATCTCAGCAAAAAAAAAGAGAATCTTTAGTCTGGACTTTTATTTCTATATTTCTCCTGCAAATTTCAGGTTTATATCACAGAGATCTCGGGGGAAAAAAATAACCCTTCAGGGGTTAATAAGGATGGAAGCATCCTCACCTGGCTGATTTCCAGTTCAAGAGCTCACCCAGACCTTTGTCACCTCCTGTCACACAGAGCTGCTCTCCCAAATCAAATAATACTCAATCAAGCCCCTGAGAGGACTCTGAAGTAAATAATTTGCAGCATTTTAGCCCAAATTACTGCTATTTTACTCCCTATTATTGTTCAAACAACTCCCAAGACATCAACAGGGTTTTATAAACACAGAAAGCAGGGAGATCTCAGCCCATAAAAGCTTTGGATGGGAACAAAAGGGAGCAGTAAATGAGGGCAGACTCTCCTGTGGGGGCTGAGGGAATGGTTACAACCAGGATGGATCGTTTGGTGGAGCTGTAAAAATAAAATCGTGCGTTTTTTCAGTTGATATTTCTGGCATTTAATGCTTGAAAATCTTCTGCCTGAAACCTTCTGGGTTTACTTGCAGGGAAACGTTTGCTCCGTCAGAGTCAAGAGACTGCAGGATTGGCCTGAAGTCCCTGTTTTGAGCAGAATCTTCAGGTTTGAGCATCCAGACTCTTGGGAGAAGCCAGGGAATGCTGATGCCAGGCCAATCCCAGGTTGTCTCCCAAGGAGTGGAGCTTTCCTTGGAAAAACCCTGCTCTTGTTTCCCCATCAACCCGGCTGAGGAGGGAAGGGGATGGGAAGAGGGAGGTTCAGGAGAGAAAATTTTCCCTGGCAGAGTGGTCAGGCCTTGGGATGAGCTGCCCAGGGAGGTTTGGAGTCCCTGGAATTGTCCCAGAGGAGTCTGGATGTGGCCCTTGGGGACAGGGTTTGGGTGCTGCTGGTGCTGCTGGGGTGGCACTGGGTGACCCTGAGGGGCTCTTCCCACCTGGGTGATCCCATGAAATAAAAGCCAAAGGCTCCTGCACATCCACCAAACATTCAGGGGCCACAACTCACAATTCATCTGCTCCCAGGCTCAGCACCTTGAGGGCTGTGAGGAGTCTCCAGGATGGTCCCTCCCACCCAAAGGTCAGGTTCCTGCAAAGCCAAAGGGATGAGCTGAAGTTGAGGTGAGCTTTAGAGTGACAGTCTGGGTGTGGCCCTTGGGGACAGGGTTTGGGTGATGCTGGGGTGGCACTGGGTGATCCTGGAGGGCTCTTCCCACTGCCATGGGAGTGTCACCAGCTCAGCCCTGTCCCTTACCACAGCAGTGACAAAAATCACCTTTTGCAGTAACAGATGGCAACGATTTCATTTCATTTTAATCCGTTATATTAAATAGCTTAAATATGATAATTCAAGATGATCAGATGATCTTTTCTGATTAGAAATCAGGTTATCACCTCCTGCTAAATCCTGAATCCTGCAGCTTGTGACACACATCCCCTTCTCCCACACCTTCCAAGGCCACCCGGATGTCACAGCTTCCCCTCAGGAATGGCCTGGCACAGAGGTTCTTCCCATTCCAAAAATTTACTCACTGTTGGGATAACCACAGGCACAGGGATGAGGAAATATGAGCAAGTCTGTGCAGAGCTCGGTGGTGACTCCTGAAATTCCCCAGTTTGGAGGTGATTCCCAGAGTTTCCTTCAAAAAAAAATTCCAGCACAACCTCCCCTGTCACTGTGGTAGAGTCGTCCTGCTGATTGTCCCAGTGAGAGAATCACAGAACTGTGGAATCATGGAATGGTTTGGGTTGGAATGGACCTTAAAGATCACCTTGTCCCACCTCCCACTGTCCCAGGTGGCTCCAAGCCCCATCCAAGCTGGCCTTGGACACTTCCAGGGATCCAGGGGCAGCCACAGCTCCTGTGGGCAGAAGATTGGTGAAACCTTCTCTTCCCTTCGTCAAACACAAGGATGAAGCTCGCCAGTGTTCCAAGGGCTGCTGACCACTGGAATTCCCTTTGGAGAGCTCACAGGGAAGAGCCTTCCCCAGAGCAGGAGCTTCTCCAGAAGGGTGGGGTTTATCTCAGCACTCCCCTGCTCCAGAAATTAAAGCAAAGCGGAGCTAAGCAAATAATTAGTGAGGGATCTCTGCAGGGTTTGGGTGGTTTGGAGCAAATGAGGCCTGGGGCCACCTTCTGAAGGCTGGGAATGACCTGGGAACAATGAAGGGACACCAGGGGCCGTGTCACAGAAAACAGGGCCACTGTGTGCCTGGAAACCACGATGGGATGGACAACACACGGCCAGGATAATTCCTTTTTCCATCCCAATCTCCCCCATTTCCCTTTCCCAGACTGAAGGTGCCCTACAGACTCGTCCCCCATCGTCCCCACCTTCCCCAAGCCCAGCTCTGAGCAGCACCCAGGGCAAGCCCATCCTGAAGCAATCAAGGAGCATTCCAGATGGGACACATGGAAATATTTCCATCCTCACAGCAACGCCGAGCACACAGCCCCTGGGAAAAGCAGGGCTGCAAAGACTTTGGCAAGCTTTGGTTGCTCAAAACCCAGCACAGCCCCAAATTCCTCTGTGTGCTGCCATTGTGCAAACACCTATGGATCTGCAGGAACTCATTCCACCTGCCTGGGAGGGCCTGGGACACTCAGGGCAAAGCTCTGGCAGTTGGAGAACATCAATAATTCAAAACCTGTGTGTGACTCACGCTGCTCAACCCATCCCCCTAAGGTTACTTGGACTTAATCTTCACAGAAGGTACATTGTTATTTTTTCTTCCAAAAAGCCATGAATAATTTACCATTCATTTCCCAAAAACTTCTCTTTTTTTTTTTTTTTTGATGATTTTTTTTTACAACTGGCTTCATCCAAAAGAATGAGAAAGCAGAGAAAATGTTAATTTCCCAACCTCTTCTTAGTTCATTGTTGTTGAGCATAAAAGTATCCCTCAGAAATCTGTAGTTAGCAAAGGATGACATTTTTGGGGTTTCATTTGAAGAACTGCATTTGTTTGGGAAGCAAAATTCACCTCTGCTCTGAAAAAAAGTGACCAGAAAAAAAAAAAAGAAAAAAAAAAGGTGAAAAAAGCTGGATATTTGGACAATGCTCTGAGGGACAGGGTGGGATTGTTGGGGTGTCAATGCAGGACTGGATGATCCTTGTGGGTCCTTCCAGCTCAGGATATTCCATGATTCTAAAGGAATGCATCACAAGCCACACCTCAGGCTACCAGAGGAACATGGACTGCTGGAGTCTTGTTCTCCCTGCTTGGCAGAAGTTGACAAATCCTCCAGAGTTCCACCTGGGACCGTTGGAAATGTCCCCCCAGCCAGAGCAGCTTCCTTGGCCTGCTGTGTGAAAAGCCATCCCTGCACGGCAGGCCTTGCCCATGGGATCAGGGGGAATCTGGCACCTGCTGGTTTCTGTGTGGGAATCACAGCTGATCCCACTGGGATTGAGACCTGATCCCACTGGGATTGAGACCTGATCCCACTGGGAATGACATCTGATCCCACTGGGACTGAGACCTGATCCCACTGGGAATGACACCTGATGCCACTGGGAATGACACCTGATCCCACTGGGACTGAGACCTGATCCCACTGGGATTGAGACCTGATCCCACTGGGAATGACACCTGATCCCACTGGGACTGAGACCTGATCCCACTGGGAATGACACCTGATGCCACTGGGATTGAGACCTGATCCCACTGGGATTGAGACCTGATCCCACTGGGAATGACATCTGATCCCACTGGGAATGACACCTGATCCCACTGGGATTGAGACCTGATCCCACTGGGATTGAGACCTGATCCCACTGGGAATGACATCTGATCCCACTGGGAATGACACCTGATCCCACTGGGATTGAGACCTGATCCCACTGGGAATGACACCTGATGCCACTGGGATTGAGACCTGATGCCACTGGGATTGAGACCTGATCCCACTGGGAATGACACCTGATCCCACTGGGATTGAGACCTGATCCCACTGGGAATGACATCTGATCCCACTGGGATTGAGACCTGATCCCACTGGGATTGAGACCTGATCCCACTGGGATTGACACCTGATCCCACTGGGACTGAGACCTGATCCCACTGGGATTGAGACCTGATCCCACTGGGAATGACACCTGATCCCACTGGGATTGACACCTGATCCCACTGGGATTGAGACCTGATCCCACTGGGAATGACACCTGATCCCACTGGGAATGACACCTGATCCCACTGGGATTGAGACCTGATCCCACTGGGATTGAGACCTGATCCCACTGGGAATGACACCTGATCCCACTGGGATTGACACCTGATCCCACTGGGATTGAGACCTGATCCCACTGGGAATGACACCTGATCCCACTGGGATTGAGACCTGATCCCACTGGGAATGACATCTGATCCCACTGGGATTGAGACCTGATCCCACTGGGATTGACACCTGATCCCACTGGGATTGACACCTGATCCCACTGGGAGTGACACCTGCAGCGTGGGGCCTGCAGCAGTTACCACACAAACTGATTTCCATGGGATTGCTCCACCTGGCTGAGCCGAACACATTTCCCAGAGGTTTCATTTTGGTGTCCAGACAAGTGGATGGGTTTGGGATGGGATCAGGCCCCTGTTCCACCATCACTGCCAGCCAAAAACACCCCCAAAAAGGGTCTTGCCCTCAGCCCCTGGGTTTATCCCAAGCACTCAATTCCTCCCTTCAGGGTTCCTGTGGGGAATCCAGCTGGGATGCTGGCCTGGGTTCAAACACACCTCTCCTTTTGGGGAGGGTGATTTAACCTGGAGCAGTTCCCAACACTGCAGACCATTGTTCAGTGCATCCCAGAGAAGGCTGCTGTGGGAATGGAAGCACTGGGGCAGTGAAAGGTTTCACTCCCTGGTTCCTGCCAGGATAAAACGCTCCTGGGACTAAAAGCACTCCTGGCACGTTTCTCTCACTCCCAGCCTGAGTTTGCTTCCCTTCATGGGTCTGCTTTCAGATTTTTAGATTTCTGTAAGTGCTTAAATCTGTCCTGTCTCTAAAATTTTAGCTTCCCATTAATGGGGCAAATTAATTGATGTTCACCACTGCTTGACACAGCCCAAGTAGGATCTTCCCCATGATTTTCCCTGCAAATCCTACAGGAAGGGAAGGGATGGTGCTGTTTTATCCTTGGCATTCCAGCACCTCTGGTGCAGCAGCTCCACCTCAGGCAGGTGGTGGGACACGAGTCCCTGGCTCACATCTCTGCCTCTTCACCTCTTTCCTGCCAGGTCTGCACATCCACATCCACAGGGATTGCACTTCCCACCCCCCAGCACCAGAGGAATCCCTGGGTGGTTTGGGCTGACCCTCATAGATCAATTCCCAGCACCAGGAATGAGCAGGGACAGCTTCCCTGTTTTGGTTTGGAGAGACAGGTTTCTGCCAGGGAAAGCTGGAGCTTCCCTTGGAATGGAGAATGGAAACCCGCTCCCTCCAAATTATTATCATTTTGAAATTAAGGGGCTCTCAGGCAGAGATATGGGAATAGGAATAACAGTTCTTTACTAGGAAAATTAAAATAAAAACTAAAAATGAAAAACTAAATTTAAAAAAAATCTAAAAATGAAAAATTTATTAAAAATTAAAATAAAAATTTAGTAGTGCAAAATCCCAAACAAACAAAAAGAAAACCCTGACAGGGTCAGAACACAATCCTGTTGGTCAGGGTGCTGGGAGCAGCCCAGCCAAGCCCTCCTGCAGTGCCAGGTGTGGCTCTGGTGCAGCAGAGATGATCCTGGAGCAGGTGCAGTTCCCTCTGAAGCTCCAGGGGTGCTGGGGTGGCTCTGGGTCCCTCTGGGAATGCCGAGCACACAGGCTGCCCTGGGGCTCTGGAGCTCAGCTGGGATCCAGCTGGGAATGCTGGGCTGCTCCCCTGGCTGGGGCAGCTCCCCATGGGCTGAGGGAATTGGATCAGCCCTGCAGTGAGCCTGGATGGCCCCTGGACAGCAGATACCCCTGGATGGGTCCTGGCAGGGATAAAGAACACTGCCCCAGCTGGTTTAACACTGCCCATGGACAGCAGAGACCCCTGGATGGGTCCTGGCAGGGATAAAGAACACTGCCCCAGCTGGTTTAACACTGCCCATGGACAGCAGATACCCCTGGATGGGTCCTGGCAGGGATAAAGAACACTGCCCCAGCTGGTTTAACACTGCCCATGGACAGCAGAGACCCCTGGATGGGTCCTGGCAGGGATAAAGAACACTGCCCCAGCTGGTTTAACACTGCCCATGGACAGCAGATACCCCTGGGTGGGTCCTGACAGGGATAAAGAACACTGCCCCAGCTGGTTTAACACTGCCCATGGACAGCAGATACCCCTGGGTGGGTCCTGGCAGGGATAAAGAACACTGCCCCAGCTGGTTTAACACTGCCCATGGACAGCAGATACCCCTGGGTGGGTCCTGGCAGGGATAAAGAACACTGCCCCAGCTGGTTTAACACTGCCCATGGACAGCAGATACCCCTGGGTGGGTCCTGGAAGGGATAAAGAACACTGCCCCAGCTGGTTTAACACTGCCCATGGACAGCAGAGACCCCTGGATGGGTCCTGGCAGGGATAAAGAACACTGCCCCAGCTGGTTTAACACTGCCCATGGACAGCAGATACCCCTGGAGGGAGGATGGGTTCTGGAAGGGATAAAGAAAACACCTCCCCAGCTGGTTTCAAGAGATGGTGACAGAGTACATACTGCTGGTTGTATCTTGCATTGCAACCCAAGACATTCCCACAAATCCTGCTCAGGATCCCTGTGCCTGGGGACACTGGGCAGGCACGGGGACAGGACAGGACCTGTGGCACACAAAGGCCTGTGAGGAGATTCCTCTCTCCAGGTGCATTTCCCTGTGGGACAGGGATCCTGGTGGGGCTGCTGAAACACCAGCAGTGCTCCGTCCCTTCAGCATGGAGCTGTGCCAGGAGATATCATGGAGTGGTTTGGGTTGGCAAGGACCTTAAAGACCATCCAGTTCCATCCAGGAACACTTCCAGTACCCCAGGTTGCTCCAAACCATCTAGCCTGGCCTTGGACACTCCAAGAACAGCCACAGCTTCTCTGAGATCCATCCTGCCAGGATTCAGCCTTGGAGCCTTTGCCAGAGGAAAGCCTGAGGAGGGGAGGGTAGAGGAAAGCCCCAGGAAGTTTTGTTTCGTTTGTCACCTGAGCTGGAGACGAGCTGAGCGCAGAGGGAATGGCTGTGCTGGCTCTGACTCTGCTCAAATCCTTCTCCCTCAGCTTTGTCCTGATTGGATTTTCCCCTCTCCAGCTGCTGCTGTGCCTCACCAGCCCTGGACTGACACAATTCCTGCATCAGCCCTTGGCTCCGAGCAAGCAGAGCCTCCTGCTCCTCACACAGGAGATTATTTGGGCCAGGGCTGAGGTAGCCCTTGGCTCCCAATGGAGTTCCAAATGAAATCCCATCCTCCAGGGCACAAAAATCCTGACAAACCCAACTCCTAAGAGAGAATAAACCCCAACAGGAAAACCACCAACAATGAGCTTGGAATCCAACACATCCAAAGGGGGAAAGAGGGTTTGGGACAAGAAAAACACCTGTGGTGTTAAAATCAAAGTTAAATTCAGCAAATTCCACCAGTCACAGGATTCCAGACTGGTTTGGGTTGGAAGGGAGATTAAAACTCATCCCATTCCACCCCTGCCATGGGCACCTTCCACTGTCCCAGGCTGCTCCAAACCCAAATATCCAACATGGCCTTGGACTCTTCCAGTGATGGGGAATGCAGGGGAATTATTTTCTAAGCAATTGTGGCTTTAATTTGTCTCCTACCATCACAAACCTGTGCAACATTATCACTATAAATATGGGGTAAATCCACTTTAAAAGTGACACACCAATGTAACAGCCAGGTCACTTTAAAATGTATGTATTAATATATATCACACATCACATATATAAATATGATATTTGTATACAGACATACATATAAACCCCTTTTTTTCTTTATTTTTATGCTATGGACTGGTTGGGGGGTTTTTTTGGTTTTTTTGGGTGGTTTTTTTGTTTGTTGGGGGTGGGGTTTTTTTGTGGGTTTTTTGTTTGGTTGGTTGGTTTTGTTGTTTGTTTGTTTAGTTGGTTTGGTTTGGTTTGTTTTTTAATAAACCTGTCCCACTGCTTTTAGCAAAAATCAGCAGTTCGGTATCATAGCAGAGGTTGCTTGGCTGTGAATTATTTCATTTTTTGGATGTTACTTTTCATTTTTAAAACATTACTTTCCATTTTTTTAAACGTTACTGTTTAATTTTTGTTTAATATGTGGGCATCAAGCACCACTTTGCCCAGTTTTAGATTCTTGTTTAGACATTCCTGTCTAGCTCCCACGAAGAAGAACTTGAGCACGACACTACTGAAGTTTAAAACCTGGCCACTCCTCACCAGCACTTTCCTAAGGGTGAGACAGCGTTTTCCAAGGAATGGAAAGGATGGAAGGAAGGGAAATATCCATGGATTCCCTTCCAGGTGGCAGCTCTGCAAGGAGCAGGGGTGAGGGCACACAGATCCCAGAATGAGCTGAGATCCAGGGGGATCTTCAGTCAAATCAGAGGGGTCTGAGCCTGGAAGGAGGAGATGGGACAAAATTTGGGATGTAAATTTATATGAAATGGAAGTAAATTTCATTGGAATGTGGAGGCCTCCACATGAGCACGGGCAGTGCTGGAAACCTGACTGGTTTTTAAACCTTCTGAGCCTGGAAGTGCCTGCCATTCCCTGCCTGGAAGGTGTGGACTCTGAAGGCCCAGCACAGGCAGGATGCAATGCCAGGAAGCAGCAGTTTTCCACACTTTTGGAATAACCCAAACCCACCCCTCGTGCCTTTGCCTGAAAAACATCCAATTTCTAAATCACGTGAAGCAATTCCCAGTGGGGTGCCCCAGAGGTTCTCCAGCCTGTGCTGGGGCACGTTCCCAACAGTGAGGACCTGCAGGGGCAATTCCCAATAAAAAGGTGTTTTTATTGCCTGCTTCTTCCAGTTGGGAAATGGGATGGAACTCCTGGAATGGCAGCTCAGGGCAAGGAGTGTTGAGAAGCAGCTCCCAAGCATTTTTATCTCCTGTGAAGACACAGCTCCGTGGTTTTTTTCCACGTTTAATGGCTCCTTAAAGTAGGATAAATCATATTTTTACCTCTGCTGATTAGCAGAGACTTCAGAGGAAAGCTCATATGCAAAAAACCCAGGAATGATAAACAAAATTAACTCCCAAATCCTGCTCTGGAGTACTTCAGCACTTACCAATCCAGGCAGCTCTTAGGAGGTGTCAGATAGGGGGAGTTTTGGCATCAACCAGCAGGAAATCTGCTCTGGGACCATGCAGCCAGGTGGGTGAGCCTGGCAGGAGGAGATTAAACAAGGTTGGGGGTAAATATGCATGAATTGGAGGTAAATTTACATGAATTTGAGGTAAATTTACATGAATTGGAGGTAAATTTGCATGAATTGGAGGTATAAATCAAACCCTGAGAACACTGAGCAGACACTGGGCCTGTAAATAATGACACAACACAATAAAGATTCCTCTGGCTGCCCTTAGGGACACAAAGTCTTCTGAGGTGGGATGGAGGAGTAGAAAAGAACCAGCAAGGGAGGGGCTATCAGTCCCAAGGCTAGAAAAAAACAAGGAATGAAACAAATGGGAATAACCTTGAGGTGTGCAGAGCTCCCTGATCTTTCTCAGCTTCCCGGCTGCCCCTGTGCCTGGCAGAGTCATAAATAATGAAAAGAAGGCTCTGGAGCTCCTCAACAACAGAACAGTTTCCAGGTATCCTATCAGCAAGAGCAGTTTCCAGTGTTTATCGTGGAGATAAAGCAGGAAAACCAGGCTGAATCCCATTTGCCACAGCAAGATCAAAAACCCAGACCAATCTGCTCCACTGTTTTTGCTCCACATTGGATTTTTTGAGCCCTGTTTTGAGGTGGAGAGCTCCTCTGCCTTCCCAGTTAGTCAAAACAGCGTTATCTGGGACAACAGGGCATGGACACAGTGGCTAAAGAAATTTAAAAATAAAAAAAAGCTTTTTGAATCTCCCCCCCCACAGTGACTCACAGGGGATTTTGTCCTTTTCAAACTCAAAAGGAGGGCCAGGGCTTGGTTTGGTCGCACCGAGGGACAAGATTTTGGCTGGTTTGGGAATAACTTCCCGTCCCAGGGGATGAGCAGGGGCAGCCCCATGGACTCCCAGAGCAGATCCATGTTCCTGTGAGAAGGGGAAAGGGAGTGGAAGGGCATTCCTACAGGAGGGGAAAGGCAGGGAACACACAGAGGGAATATCTGTGCTTTTCCACACTCAGGGCCCGGCGTCCCTTGTGCTGCTTCCACGAGAGGAGCTCAGGGCATGGAGTTGTGGATACTCTGGAATATCCCCAGGGAGGAGAGTCCAGCCCCTCTCTGGGCTCTGTTCCAGATCAGCCCCTGCCCAGGGCAGAAGTTGTGGCTCCTGTGCAGGGGAATTGCTGGGCTCAGGCCCTGCCCGGGGCTCTGGGGCCATTGCTGGGCCTGGAGCAGAGCCTGGGCCTGCTCTGCCCTCCCTGAGACAGGGACAGACAGGGACAGACAGGGGGACACAGGGACAGACAGGGGCACTCAGGGACAGACAGGGGGACACAGGGACAGACAGGGGGACACAGGGACAGACAGGGACACCGAGGGACAGACAGGGACAGACAGGGGGACACAGGGACAGACAGGGACACCGAGGGACAGACAGGGACAGACAGGGACAGACAGGGGGACATAGGGACAGACAGAGACAGATAGGGGGACACAGGGACAGACAGGGGGACACAGGGACAGACAGGGGGACACAGAGACAGACAGGGACAGACAGGGACAGAGAGAGGGACACAGGGACAGACAGGGGGACACAGGGACAGACAGGGACAGAGAGAGGGACACAGGGACAGACAGGGACAGACAGAGACAGACAGGGGGACATAGGGACAGACAGGGAGAGACAGGGACAGACAGGGACAGACACGGGGACATAGGGACAGAGAGGGACAGACAGGGACACTGAGGGACAGACAGGGACAGACAAGGACAGACAGGAACAGACAGGAACAGAGAGGGACAGACAGGGAGACACAGGGACAGACAGGGACAGACAGGGTCACTCAGGGATACCCAGGGACACCCAGGGACAGACAGGGACAGACAGGGACAGACAGGGGGACACAGGGACAGACAGGGGGACACAGGGACACCCAGGGACAGACAGGGACAGACAGGGACAGACAGGGGGACACAGGGACACCCAGGGACACCCAGGGACAGACAGGGACAGACAGGGGGACACAGGGACAGACAGGGGGACACAGGGACACCCAGGGACAGACAGGGACAGACAGGGACAGACAGGGGGACACAGGGACACCCAAGGACACCCAGGGACACCCAGGGCTGAGGGCCCCTCTCAGCTGGGGCTCCTCTCCAGGCTGAGCAGCCCCAGCTCCCTCAGCCTCTCCTGGGCACGGAGATGCTCCAGGTCCTTGCTCAGCTCCAGGAGCTCCTGTCCCTGCTGTGCTGAGGAGCCAGGGCTGGACAAATCTCCATTATTCTTCTACCACCCTTTGTCTTAATCCAGAAAAATCCCTCCATTTTAATTTCTGGAGGCCCAAACCCCTTTTTTTTCTGCCCTCAGCCTCAGTGCCAAACACAACAGCATTCCCAAGCCACCTCCAAACTTCTCCTGAGCTCCTGAAGTCATGGTCTGAACATTCTTCAGGGAAGAGTTTTCTAAATCTCTCCATTGGCTACACACATCTGCCCAATTTTGGGAGTGAGACAAACAGGGGCAATTTATCTTGGAAAAATAGCAGATGCATGGCCCTGACCCCATGGCATCCCACTGAGAAATCCAAGCATGGAAACACCAAAGCTTCTCAGCAGAACCTGTGGAATAATTTTGTTTTTCATGAAAAAAACCCATCATTTTTATTCTTGGGAATGACTGAACTCATCCAGGCAAGTCTTCCCCAGAAACACCGCTCTGAGGTGGCTGCTTGACCCAGCACCACTGAAATGGTCCCAGATTTTTGAAAATGTGGGAGATGCAGGAGAGCTCCCTGTGTTCTACCTGTCCATGCACATCCTCGTGCCCGTCACGAGAGGGAATCAACAACAAAAACAGGCAGCATCCTGCTCTGGCAGCCTTTGGATTTTCCCCCAGTTCTTCTGGCATCCAAACAGTGTCCTGGGGTAGCAGGAGAGCTTGGAGCACACCCAGGCTTCACCCCCAGTGGCTGTGGGGGTGCTCACAAACACATCAGAGGGGAGAGGTGCTGCCACTGCCAACAATTCCAGAATAGGGAAGCACCCCAAAAACTTGGAGGAAGGAGTGTTTGGGAAAACAGACAGGCCTGGCACACTCAGAGCTTTCTTTGGGCAGGAATTGTTCCCTGGCAGGGTGGGCAGGCCCTGGCCCAGGGTGCCCAGAGCAGCTGTGGCTGCCCCTGGATCCCTGGCAGTGCCCAAGGCCAGGTTGGACACTGGGGCTGGGAGCAGCCTGGGACAGTGGGAGGTGTCCCTGCCCTGGCAGGGCTGGCACTGGGTGGGATTTGAGGTCCCTTCCAACCCAAACCCTTCTGGGTGAGACCTCCCAGAGCCAAAAGGAGAAGATGGAGCCTTTTCCCTGCACCCAGCTTCACTGGGAATCACCCTCTGGAGATTCCATGGAGCAGTGGAACCATCCACACCTGCTCCAGAGTCCTGGTGCATGCTGTCACAGCTGTCAGAAATTCCAGCTGGGAATTCCTCCCTTCAGCAGCGGTGTTCCTCCAGGACTTGTGAAATGTCACCAACAGGGAGTGGGAATAAGGGAATAAACACCTCAGAAAGGGAGAGGGAATTCAACTGGAGTGAAGGAAGGAAGGAAGAATTCCCAGGCATTCCCTCTCTCGTCTCTCCAGCTGTGCACTCCACAGATCCAGAGCTCCCTTTTCCCTCCTATTTCCTCCATTCAGCACCTCATTTCTGAGGAGCAGCTTCTCCGTGCACGGCACAGGAAGTCCCTCCTGGGCTAGCCAGCCTTGTTTTCCACAGGGAAGTGTGTGTGTGGAGTCAGGAAGGGCCAAAGCATGTAAAAATACTGCCCTGAGCACTCTCCCTGCAGCTGGATCTCTCCCATTTTCCACTGCTGGATGCTGCTGCCAGGGTGAGAGGAGCTCCCAGAGCCAGCCCAGTACTTTTCCATGGAAGGATGAAATCCCTAAGAATAACAATTTATCAGAGGAGCTGTGGCTCTTTGACCTGGCTCATTTTCAGAGATTAGGAACCAACGAGCTCCTGATGAATTGTGGTGACTTTGTGGTTGAGTTTTTTTTTTATTTTTTTTTTTTCCTAAGAAGTGATTTTCGTGTTTCATCAGGGAAGGGAGGAGGGGAAGGAATGCACATCTGTCTTCCCAAGTGGATCAGGGGGAGGATAATAACAAATAATGATAACTCACCCACGTGGAGGGCCTTTCATCCTGCAGGAGCCCGGGAATGCTCCCAGGGCCAGCCCTGGAGTCTGCAGATTTCAGGGAGAGCAGGAGCATCACGCAGGGCAGGGCAGAACCCCTGGATCCCTGCAGGCCTGTGGGAATCTCCACAGGTATTAGTGGGAAAAGAAGTGTTTTGGGCAGAATTTTCACATCCCTGCTCTCCTGGAGCAGAAGATTTTCTACAGGAACAACTCCTTGGTGTTCAGTGCTGCCTGAAGAGCAGGTGAGTGGAAAGGAGTGGGAGATACCCCTGCTGTGCTGGAGGAGACAGTCATGGAATGGGCTTGGAAAACCCTGTGGATGTCAGTGACTGACAAGGCCACTGTCACCATCTCACTGACAGAAACAAGCCCTGGCCGTTCCTGCAGGGTCCCACCTGCTGCTGGGTTGGCCAAACCCCAAAGATGTGGATGCACACAAAGCCAGGCTCACAGAATCATGGAATCATGGAATGGTTTGGGGTGGAAGGGATTTCCAGGATCATCCCATCCCACCCCTGGATGGGCAGGGACACCTCCCACTGTCCCAGGCTGCTCCCAGCCCCAGTGTCCAACCTGGCCTTGGGCACTGCCAGGGATCCAGGGGCAGCCACAGCTGCTCTGGGCACCCTGTGCCAGGGCCTGCCCACCCTGCCAGGGAACAATTCCTGATTCCCAAGATCCCAGCCAGCCCTGCCCTCTGGCACTGGGAGCCATTCCCTGGCTCCTGTCCTTCCAATCCCTGATGAAAAGTCCCTTTCCACGTTCCCTGTAGCCCCTTCAGACCCTGGAATTTGCTGTGAGGTCTCCACACAACCTCCTCCTCTCCAGGCTGAACATTCCCAGCTCTCCCAGCCTGGCTCCATTGGGGAAGTGCTCCACTCCCCTTAGGAACTTTGTGGCCTCCTCTGGATTTGCTCCAGCCTCCACATCCTTCTCATGCTGGAGGCACCAGGATTGTTCCCACCATTCCAGGTGGGACCCCAGGAGAGCACAGCAGAGGGGCAGGATCCCCTCCCTGCCCTGCTGCCCACAGGGCTTTGGGTGCAGCCCAGGACACAGGGAGGGTTCTCTGGGCTGGATCAAGCTGCAAAAGGCTCAAACTCCTCGCAGGTTTCACCAGGCAAATCTTACTCCATGGGCAGCCAAAGGAGTGGGAAAAAAACCCTCACTTCTGGATGCCTCTGGTGAGATGGAAAAAGCAAAATCTGCCCCCATGTCAGGTACCTGCTGCACTTCAGATGCTTCCCTGCCATCCCCACCAACCCCAAACCCTCGGTGTTACCCTACTGAGCTGCACATTCCAGCTCTTCCCCAGCTCCAGCCTTGCCTCCTGGATGACTCAGAAGCGCCAGGTGCGACTTCAAAGCAACCACCAGGGTTGGTGGTTGTGATAGAATCTCCAAGTGAGATCCTGAGGATACACAAATTAAAAACACAACAGCGAATGGTGAAGACATGGATGTGCTGCTTGGGAGAAACTGCTGGAAAATCCGCCCGGCTTCAGTGCTGGAGAAGGATTTCCACGGGCTGAAGTTTCCTAATAGGCAGGGGAAAGTTCTTTCCCATCTCCTGGACATCTGTCAAACAAAATGGGAAACGTTTTTAAGGCCTCTGCCAAATTTAGCTGCTGTTTGCTCCTGCCTGGCCCTCGCCACCACTCCAGAGGTCACACGAGAAATGGTTCTCACAGCACAACATCAAGTGGATCCTCCACTGTCCAGGATAATCCCAGGCTCCCCATTCCCTCCAGGAAAACCCTGTCGACGTGCTGGGATGCCACATCCCCCGTGCAGTGCTAAATTTGTCCAGTGCTCAGCATCTGGGAGATGTTCACAGGCACAGAGGGAGGAGTTCCTCTGAGCCATCCCCGCTCCGGGTGCTTGCCGGGAAAGCAGCCCCGTGTCAGCACACAAAAGGTGCAGTTCCAGCCCAAATCTGCCTCTGGAAAAATTGTCACCCATCTCCTGCAGCTGCTGATCCTTCAGGGGACCGTGGGAAGTGGCAGCAGTGGGGCTCTGGCACTGCACTGGCAACAGGAGCCCAAAAAACGGGGGGACAATCCTTGCAGGAGGTGGCCAGCAATCCTGCACCTTGGGGACACCTTGGCAAACCCCAGGGAGAACTCCAAATTAATTTTTCCCTTTGGAAAATCCTGGGTCATCATTCAGGGTTGAGCACCAGTAAAATCCAGTGCTGGTGGGGATGGGGCTCTTTTCTCATGGAGCAGCCTCTATCCAGATGTGCCTGGGATGTGTTTGTGGGGGTTTTCTTTTCAATAGTTCATGTAAGAATCAGGAAAAAACTCAGAATATGGTGCTGGGGAGTAAAAAACTCAACCAGTGATGCCTCACACAGGGCTTGAGCCCACCCTGAGCCCAGCTTTGTTAAGTCACACTCAGACCTGAATTAGAATTTTTTTTTATTTCAGGGTGGCAGAGCAGATCAGGATTGCTCAGGTCATGCCAAATAATGCTCCACCCTCCCTCCAGGAACATCTTCCAGACAGAAATGTCCCATCTTCTCTGGTGGCCTCTGCTCAGGGAATGTTGTTGTGCCAAGGTCATTCCCATGGGATGACAGGAACCCTGATTGTCCTTGGGAATTTGGAGACTGAAAGCAGCTGGTGAGTGAGGGTTAATTGTACTTCAGGGCACTCTCTAACACTTGCTCAGGGCTGGTTTTGCTTTCCTAGATCATGGAATGACAGAGTGGTTGGTGCTGGAAGGGATTTTAAGGATCATCCCACCCCTGCCATGGGCAGGGACACCTCCCACTGTCCCAGGCTGCTCCCAGCCCCAGTGTCCAACCTGGCCTTGGGCACTGCCAGGGATCCAGGGGCAGCCACAGCTGCTCTGGGCACCCTGTGCCAGGGCCTGCCCACCCTCCCAGGGAGGAATTTTTTCCCAACATCCCACCTAAACTTGTCATTTTTTCAGTTTGAAGCCTTTCCCTGGCTCCTGTCCCTCCAGCCCTTGGCAATTGTCTCTCTCCAGGTTTCCTGGGGCTCCTTCAGGCCCTGCAAGGCCACCCTGAGCTCAGCCCAAAGCTTCTCCTCTCCAGGCTGAACAATCCCAGCTCTGCCAGCCTTTCGTCCCAGCAGAGCTGCTCCATCCCTCTGCTCATCCTGCTGCCTCCTCTGGGCTCTCTCCAGCAGGTCAAAGAACATCCCAGCTCCCAGTCCAGTGAAAGCAAAGGAAAATTGCTGAATCTGATGTCTCAACTCCAGAGCAGACAGGGACTGATCCAAAGAGGATTAAAGGTGAACAAGCTGGAGGGGTTTGTTCTTTGAAACAAGTGGTTATAGAACATTGGGAGTTGACCCTTAATTTGTTCCATTTTTACATTAAGCTGAGAAAAGTAAATGGATTTTTCAATCCAATAATATTTATTTTGTTCTAGCCTGCTATAACGAGCTTGTGCTGCCCTGAAGGCAGCTCTGCATCCAGGGACTCCATTTCAGAGCTGCTGGTTTCTGGGAGAGAAGCAGGAAAATGATTGACTTTGATGTTTTGTAGCCCACAGCAGAATCATTCCTGAGATCCCCTCTCTCCCAAGGAAAGGAACCTTCTGGGTGTCAACAAAGTGGATGGAAAAATAACATTTTAACATCCAGCAAAACTTCTGGTGATTGCAAAAAAGAGAAATGGGATGTCTGAGCACACATGGAGACCACAGGAGAAGGTGTCCAGCAAGGAATTCCCTGCAGTGTTTGCATCTCTGCTGCTCCCACCTCCTTGGGAAGGTGAATTCCCCAAATTCAAACAGGCTGATCAAACATGGAACTGCTCCTGTGACCTGACAGCACCCAGGGAGCAGCTGGAGCTGGGCCAGGAGGGATTGGGGTGGGATTGGAGGGCAAGGTGCTTCCCCCAGAGGGTGCTGGCACTGCCCAGGCTCCCCAGGGAATGGGCACGGCCCCGAGGCTGCCAGAGCTCCAGGAGCCTTTGGGCACCCAGGGATGCCCAGGGGGGATTGCTGGGAGCTCTGGGGTGGGACTGGATGATCCCTGTGGGTTCATTCCCATTCAGGATATCCCAGGATCCTGTGATTCTCTGAACCAGCTCAAAGCTGAGCGTGCAGGACAATGTGGAAGCAGAAATTCCCATTTTGGGTTTTTCTCCCTGATGCTACTCCCAAGACTGGCAGAGCAGGAATGCCCCAATTCCTGGACCACAGAGAACATCCCTGTCCCCACCACAGCCACCAGCCTGAGCTGGGACAATCCTGACATCCCTCAGCCCTTCACATCCCCAGCAGCACTCACCCCTGTGCTCCTTCATCCAGGCATTTATTCCTGAGGGGATTGTCCAGCTCCTGGCTCGCTGGGATCCCTGGACACAACACAGACACTCAAAAGGATCATCCCAACCCCAGAGCTGAAACCAGGAGGCCCAGCTGGGTGATTCTTTTGTTTTTCCATGTTGAGACTGGAAATTCCCATTGAGGACACATCAGGCACTCCCTGGGAGGAACAGGATCAGGATGAAGTTGGAAGTTCCCAAGCAAGACACTGAGCTGAGCCTGAGCTCTCACCCTTACTCAGCCCTTGTCATTCCCAATTTTTCTTCCATTCTAATTCCCACCTGGCCACAGGGTTCCCTTTCCACACCTGCACTTCCCCATCCCTCAGGCAGATGGACAAGGCCTGGGGAATTGCTGCCATTTCCCCACACTCCTCTCCTTTCCCCAGGTGGATCCACCCCCATTCCTGATGTCACACACCTGGGGAGGCCTCTCCTCCCATCCCTCACCAAGAGAAAGTCATGCAGGGTCTGAGGTTTCATGAAGTCACAGGATGGTTTGGAAGGGGTTTTCCAGTCCAACCTTCCCTCTGTAATCAGCAGAAAAACCTCCAAGATCCTAAAACTCCATCCTTGGTGTGGGTGAGGCATCCACAACCTCCCTGGACAATCTTCTCCAGTGTTTTTCCACCCTCACTGCAAAAAAAAATTTCTTCCTTATATCTGATCTGAGTTTTCTTTTCATTTAACCCCCACCCTGTGTCCCACAGGCCCTGCTGAGAAGCCTGTCCTTAAATTCCTTGAGATGTTCCATATTTCTATAGGATTGAGGCCCAAGTGCAATCCCAAAGCCAGGAATACTTTGCTTGAAGTGTTTTGGAGGCGACTGTGAAGGGCAAGGATTAAATTCAGCCCCAGTTCTGAGCAGGTGGTTGAATTTGGGGTTGGAATGGGATGATCTTTAGTGACCCTTCCCACCTAAACCATTCTGTGATTCCTTATTCTCTCAGCCTGATTCCAAGAATATGGAAGCAGGAAGCAAATAAAGAGGGTGAAAAAGGAAGTGAAGGAATCCACCATAAACATATATTAAAGTATTTAAAGTTACCGTGACGAGTGTAAGAATGGAAAAGAGATCAAACACAACCCCAGAGGATGAGAGAGGTGACAAAGGGACACCCAGACATGCTCTGAGGGGACAATTTTGTTCCAGTTCTGTTTAACGGAGAAAAATCCAGAAAAATCACCGGATTTCTTAATCTGGAATTAGAAATTTGACTTGGCCAAACCTATAATCTTGAGCACGAGGGAACTCCTGGTGAAACTGAGCTCCCTCTGCCTTTCCTGAGGCCCGGGATCCTCATTTGCAGGATTATTATCCTCAAAGGAAGGATTTTCAGGGAGGTTCCCCTGCCCTCAGTGCCCACAGCAGAGCCAGAGCCTGGCCCCACGTGCAGCTCTGCAAAACCCAGCTGGAAAATCCACACTGGGAGGAAACCATTCCAGCTTGGACTCAGATCCCGTTTTTAAGCGTCCAAGAATCTAAGCAGAAGCAAAAGGAGCTGTTTCCCCCTAAATTAGGCATCTGCTAATTGAGAAGGAGCAGAGGGCCGAGATTAGAGAGCTTTTATTGCAGGAATTTTGGTGGGATGACCCAGGGTCGTTTTGGTGTTGTTGGTGGTTACAAAGCAAACGACAACAAAACCAAAACAAATGCAAAGTAAAGAGGAGGAAGAGAACTTTTAGGGATTAATTTCTCCAAACATCAGTTTCTGCTGGGTTTCTGTAGCTTTGGGGAGCTTAGGGACACGATGGAGAGCAGGATTTGGATTATCCAGCGGGGAGATCATTCCTTAAAGACCCAGCATGGTCAAAAATCAAATTTACAGCAGCATGGCAGGAAGGAAAAGCAGGAATAATCGTGGAGGTTCATCCAGGAGAGAGATCCATGATTCCAGAAGGAAAAGAAAAAAAAGGAAGAGATTGTTGAACATCAGGTTAAAAACAGAGCTGGAAAAATGGCACCAATCTCACTTTATAAAGCTCCTAAAAACCAGTTTAAAAAGGAGAGAGGGACTAAGGAGTTGTCCCAAGAATATCTGATGGGACATGGAAAAGCCTTGGACAAGGAATTCAGTTGGAAAAGTGCCTGGAGCAGCTGAGTGCAGCTTTGGATGGGATCTGGAGAAGGTTGGGGTGGCTTGGCTGGGCCTTTTGCCCAGTTCCAAGTGAGGGACAAGTGACAAACTGGGAGCTAATTGGGATGGAGAGTTCAGTGCTCCGAGGAAAAGGAACTGTGAGAACAGCAGCAAAAGAAATAATGGATCTCAGGAGATCAGAGATCCATCAGCTGGAGGTGGCTGGGGGAGTTTTCTAGGAAGAGAACTGGGAATAGTGATGGAGGCTCCACTAAAAGTGCACTGGAAAGCCACAAGATTCCAAAGAAAGGTCTGGATGCAACCTCTGGATGCAAAAGGGAGCCCTCAGTGCCCAGAACATCAAGCAGGGGTCGTGCACATCGTGGGAGCCCAAATCAGAACTAAGGATTGGTGGATTGGAGCAGGGAAAGCCCAGGAATCCAAGGGAACATTGAGTGATGAGGGATAAAAGGCAATAAAAAATAAATTAGAGGGGGTAAAAGTGGTGCTTTTCCAAGCAGGGATGCAGGAAATCCCAGGGAGCTGGCAGATCTGTGGGAATGTATTTTGTGTGCTCACTGTGAGAGAGGGTTAACTGGGATTTAATATTCCCAAGGAAAAGCCAAGGTGGAAGACACAGGTTAAGAAGATTTCTGACAAATTGTGGAATTCTGATAAATGAGGGACTTCTAACGAATTGTGGATTTCTAACAGATTATTGATTTCTGACAAATGAGGGATTTCTGGCAAATGAGGGATTTCTGGCAAATGAAGGATTTCCAAACCATCAGGATCTGAGGAAATCCCCGGCATGAGAAGGAGCCAGCACCAGGAATCTGAGAGCCTTGAGTGGCTGGGAAATAGAAAGCACAGCACTTCCCTGGAAAAAATGATGGGGAATTAACAGAGCTGTCAGCAAGACAGGAAGCCCTGGGAAGCAGAAATTCCTATTCAATAAAACTCCTGTTTTTCCACTTCCTAGAAGATGATCCTGAGCAGTTTTCCTGGGCTTGGCAAGGAACAAATTCTTGAAATCCCAGCCCTAAAAATGGGAACAGATGTGGTGGATCCAGGGATATTATGGCACAAGGTGGTGTTGTTTGGTCATGGAATCATGGAATAGTTTGGGGTGGAAGGGATTTTAAAGATCATCCCATTCCCATGGGCAGGGACACCTCCCACTGTCCCAGGCTGCTCCCAGCCCCAGTGTCCAACCTGGCCTTGGGCACTGCCAGGGATCCAGGGGCAGCCACAGCTGCTCTGGGAATTCCATCCCAGCCCCTCAGCACCTTCCCAGGGAGGAATTTCTTCCCAGCATTCAGTGTAGAAGAGGAATGATGATGCTGTGAGAGAACGAGGTCTTGTGAGGCACAGAAATGCCAGAAATGGTAGAGAATTCCAGGGAAAGGCACCAAGCAGACACAGAATCCTGGGCAGGAATATTTTGGGGAAATTTTAGCTTTTCACACCACCTTTCCCTTTATTTCTCTCACACAGAGAAAAAAACCCCACAGAACAATTTTATCCAACCTCCTTCAATTAACAAATCCCTGCAGCAAATCCCAGCTCTGAAAAGTCACAGAAAATATCTTAATTCTATTCCTTACCTAATCCCGTTTTTCTCAGGCAGTGAAACCAACAACAGGATGTCTCAAAAGCATCCAAGATTTCTCCCTGGGCACACCAGATGGGAAAGGGGCAGGGAGAGGTTCTTCCAAAAGGAAGTTGGGAGCAGGAGCCTGATTCCCGTGTCCAGGATCGTGCTGAGCAGCAGGTTTTCACTCTGGATCCCAGAGCCAGCCCAGGAGCCAGCCTAAAATTAGTCTGAACTAATGTGTTCCAGTAGAAACTAAGCCAGGGATGTATTTCAGGACACATTTGGAATTCCAACTCAGTTTTATGTTAAAAAAAAAAAAAGCTGTATTTGCTAAAGACACATACTTTAATTCATTTGAATTTAATTAATTTTCAGACTTGCACTGAATTTTCCAATCCTCTCCATGAATTCTTTTCCAGTTTTCCACAAGAAAAATAAAATAGAAATATAAAATATAAATATATTATTTATATTATATATATATATTATAAATATATAAATATAAAATAATATTAAAAATAAAATTCAGGCAGGCAGATAACAACGAGCTTCCCAACAAAGAGTTTGTGTAAACTTAGGCTGCCAGGCACAGTCAAGAATTTTTAGATCTGTTTTCCCCATGGAAGACAAGAAAATGGAATTAAAACCTGATACTTTGACCAAGGAAATTCAAAGACCTCACTGAAAAAGCCACTTTGGCTTTCAAATTCCAAGAATGAGGAGCCTTCCACAAAAATGCACTTTTTATATTGTTGGATTATTCTTATTCTGCTCACCTGGAGAGGAGAAACTCCAGGGAGAGCTCAGAGCCCCTGGCAGGGCCTGAAGGGGCTCCAGGAGAGCTGCAGAGGGACTGGGGACAAGGGCTGGAGGGACAGGAGCCAGGGAATGGCTCCCAGTGCCAGAGGGCAGGGCTGGCTGGGATCTTGGGAATCAGGAATTGTTCCCTGGCAGGGTGGGCAGGCCCTGGCACAGGGTGCCCAGAGCAGCTGTGGCTGCCCCTGGATCCCTGGCAGTGCCCAAGGCCAGGCTGGACACTGGGGCTGGAGCAGCCTGGGACAGTGGGAGGTGTCCCTGCCCTGGCTGGGGTGGCACTGGGTGGGATTTGAGGTCCCTCCCAACCCAAACCAGTCTGGGATTCTCTGAAGTCTGAGCCTGCAGATGAGCAGAGGATGTTGCTGGAAAGGTCACACATTCCCCTGACCTCTCCTTTCCCCTGGAATGCTCATGGAATCCATGGCTCTGCAGCTGCAGCTGTGCCTGATGGATCACCTGAGAACCAATGAACAGGGGAAAAAAAAATCTGTTTGCAGCTGAATGAGAGAAACGGAATTATGGATGGGTTGGGTTGGGAGGGATTTTAGGGATTATCCTGTTCCATCCAGGGACACCTCCCACCGTCCCAGGCTGCTCCCAGCCCCAGTGTCCAACCTGGCCTTGGGCACTGCCAGGGATCCAGGGGCAGCCACAGCTGCTCTGGGCACCCTGTGCCAGGGCCTGCCCACCCTGCCAGGGAGGAATATTTTCCCAGAATATTTGATAATTCACCATTAACCAGGCTTTCCATGCTGGAGGTCACATCCCACCCCTGGAACCTGGCTAAAACTGGGAATGCTTTTAGCACAAACCATGACCATGCCAAAGGGGAAACAACCACTGGAGTTGGTCTTTATAAACAGCTGATAATTCAGTGTTCAAGGCTGATTCCCTTCCCACAGAATTCCATGGCAAATCTCTCCCTGTTTGCAGAAACTGAGAGGAAACCTGGATAACTCAGGGAGGTTTCTGCTCCTAATTCTGTTCGTAATATTGTGTTCAGTGTGCACTGAGGGAAGTGGACTCAGCAAACAAATTGAGGAAAGGAAAACCACATTCAGGATTGGAGTGGATTTTTGTTTGCCCTCATTTTCACATGGAAAGGCCAGAGAATTCCCAGAGGATTTCCAGCTGCTTTCCAGTGCTGGTTGCCCCACTGTCCCATCCCTGCCAGCAGCCCAAGGATGGGAGATTTCCTCAAATCTCTGGAGACCCAACCCCAGTGTGGATATTTGGGCTGCTGCTCCTCTGGGAAAGCCAAGCTTTTCCAAGAGCAGCAGAAATCCAGGTGGATGCTTCCCTGCTCCTCCTCCCTCCCCACTACAGGATCCAGCTGCTCTGTCCAGGGTTTGTGGTGTTGGGAGCAAACATTTCCCTCTCCTTTTGGATCATGAAACAGCCAAGGAGGGAATGAAAGCAGCTCCAAAGCCCTTCATTGTCACACACACACACACCTCCAAGTGCAAACTCGGCCAGAAGCACATCCCGAATTCCAGCAACCACAGGAACTGAGAGAATGGGATTTTGGGGCAGCCAAACCCTCCTTTGTCTCTGCTCCAGCTGCTCTTCAGCCTCTCCAGATGGAGCAATCACAAATGGATGGGCTGAGGCTGGGAACAGGGAAAGATGGGACAGATGGAGACTCATTCACCTTCAAATCCATCTCAAAACACGAAGACCTTTTCCAACATCACCTGGATTTTCGGTTGTTCTTGCATTTAAACGTTTGTCTTGGGCAGAAACTTCTCCCTGCCCTGTCCCACAGAGCAGCTCTGCCATTCCGTGGGCAGCCTTGGGAAGTGCCGGGTTCCAGCAGCTGGAGCCATGGACCAAACCCACCTCTGGCTCAGATTCCTCCCAAATTTCTGCCTCGGCATGAACTCAGTGAATCTTTAGTGATGCCCCATTAGCCAGGCACGAATTCTTTGCCATTTTACAAACTCTGACTGCAGCTGCAGCAGGAGAGAAATTCCCTGGTTTTCATTTTCAAGAAGGCTCCTTTGTCCATCTCTAGTTGTGAAATAGGGGCTTAAGTAGACTTTACACCAAGTAGTTGCCACAGAGGCATGAATAAACATGAGGAGCTCCCTCTCCTTTGTGTTTGCACAAGAAAATGATGATTTTTCTGTTTGCTTGCAGCAAATCCCAAGGATTCTGCTGTAAATAGACAGGGCAGAAGTGAAGTACTCAGGGAAGATGGAACAAATCCATTGTTTGCAGTGATTCTCCCAAGTTCCAAACCAGACCCAGCAATTAATTTGCTTTGATAGACCCATGGTTTTCGTTAGAGTTCCTCATATTTAATTATGTCCTAATCCACCTCCAAGAAAGCAGAGGGAGCTCGGCAGAGAACCATTACCTACAAACAGGAGTGGGAGCCAAGCATTTGAAATCCAGTTATTGATACAAAACAGAAGGCAGGCTTCCAGCTCAAGCAGCCCCTCGGGTTTAATCTGAAGATCTATCAGGAAAAATCTCTTCTCTTTCCCACTGGAGGCTTTCATCTCTTCCCAGGAGGGAGCAATCATCTTCCCAACCCCTCCCTCGTGGTCCTAATTGTCCAAAGGGAGTCTTTGTGTTTGTGCACTTAATGAATTTACTGAGGGCAGATCGTATCTGCCACGGGACAACTCCTGAGCTGCAGCAGGGTGTGACTCCCAACCCTGTGTCCTGGAAAAATCCCCTCCCATGGAGCCAGAATCCCAGGGAAACTGCTGCCTGCTTCTCCTGAAAGCTCAGTTTGTCACCAGCTCACAGACACCCCCAAAGTTAAAAAGTTTCCTCCGGACAAAGTTGTTGCTCCTGGCCTGGGACTCAGAGTTGTCCCAGCCAGGGCTGGGATGTTCCTTAAGGAATTGGCACAATTTCAGGGAAGGAGAAAAACCTTTCCCTGCAGGTGGGAGGTCTCCAGCTGTGTAGAGGGTTGGGGGTTGAAGTAGAGGAAGCTGGAGGTGTCCAAGGTCAGGTTGGACACTGGGGCTTGGAGCAGCCTGGGACAGTGGGAGGTGTCCCTGCCATGGCAGGGGTGGCTCTGGATGGGGTTAAGGTCCCTCCCAACCCAACCCATTCCATGATTCTGTGACCTTGTCCCGGACAAAGCACCTCCCAAGGAGCCAGAATCCCAGAGAAATTGCTGCTCAGTTCTCCTGAAGTGAGTTTGACACCAGCTCAGAGACACCACCAAGGTTAAAAGTTTCCTCCAGGCAAAGTTGTTGCTCCTCGCCTGGGACTCAGAGTTTTCTAAATCAGGACTGGGAGGATCCTTAGGGAATGGACACCATTTCAGGGAAGAAGATTTCTCCTTGGCAGATGGGATTTCTCCAGCGTTGTAGAGGTTGTGGTGGTGGGGTAGGAGAAGCTGGAGGTGCCCAAGCCCAGCTTGGACAGGGCTTGGAGCAGCCTGGGACAGTGGAAGGTGTCCCTGCCCGTGGCAGTGATGGAATGAGATGATCCTTAAGGTCCTTCCAAACCATTCCATGATTCTGTGACACTGCAGCCTTGCACTGGGCCAGCGAGGAGATGTCACCACAACTACCCAGTTTCAAGCTCCAAGCCCAACTGTTGACTTAAATGTCCTGGAAAAACTGGGTTTCTCCCAGGATTTCCAGTTTTCCATGGTGGGGGTGAGAATCTGCCCTCTGTAATCAATCCAGTTCCAATCCCCAGAGACAGATCCTGGAAGGAATAGTTGGTGTTCTGCAGCATTCCCTCAGTTTGGTGGAAGGTTGCACATTTAAAAGTATCATGGCCAATCCTCCCAAATTTGTTTTTACAGGCACGACACCATTTTGGGTGGGAATGGCAAATGTGGGTGATGAATTCTCCTACAGGAGCCCATTTTTTGGAACAGCTCAGTGATTCCCATTCTTTAGCTACATCCACCCAGGCTAAAATACACCTGGGAATGCTGAGCTGTTACAGCAGTGAATAGAAGCTGTAATTTTGGTGTGGGTACCAAGATTTTTAAATCCCACTGCTTCAATATCCATGGAAATGAATTCAACAGCAACAGCTTTCCCAGAAGGTTCCAAGGCCTTCCAAGCAGCTTCCTCAAACTCCACCCATCCCAAAAAATCTCTTTACAGAGGCTTCTCTCTGCCTGCAGAAGCCACAGCCCTAAATCCTCTCCTCCTGTTTGGCACTTCCACTCATCCACCTGGAGACAATAATGGAGCATCCCTGTCCCATTTTCATCCAGTGGCTCTTTGGTTATTGAATTCCTGCAGGGTCTGGATTGGAATTGAGTTAAGGATCTCCACTTAAGGCTCAGGTAGATGATATTGCTGTTATCTAACCCTGGGCACCCAAATAGCCTTAAGATCCAGCCCTTGCCACCCCAGAACTCTCAGAATTCCCCCCAGCTGTTTTTTCCCACACCTTTGGAGATGATTATGAGGGACCAAGGTCTTTTGAGGTGAAATGCTTTGAGCTGGAACGAAAATATTTTAGCACCTGATAAATATCTGGACTTTCCCTCTGATCAGAAAATACCCCCAGGGCTTTCAGCCTGTTCTCCATTCTTTTTGAGGGAATGAGTCACGATTTTGGATTGCTTCCACTTTGTAGGAAGGGTAAGGACACAGCTCCTGAGTGTTTGCAGAGTTGGCAGGGAGGTTTTGGGAGGCTTCAATTCATTTTCTGAGCTAAGGTGAAGTCGTGGTCAACCCCAAACTGATAAAATAAATCCACCCTGGTGGAGTCTGAGGGACACCCAGCTCCTGGTGGTTCTGCCTGGCAATCAGACTCCAAGGGAAGGGCTGGAGCTGCTCGGGTCTGCTGATAGCCCAGACCAAGGAAAGAGAGGCGTCGAAGAGCAGGGAGGGCCAAAATCCCCCATCCACAGCCACACACACATTTGGAATGTTCCTCAGCAGGGAGGCTCCCAGAATCATTGTTGGGAGAACAAAGGCGAGTTTGGGATGACAGACATTTCAAACAACAGAAAAGTTGGAGGAGAGCAATAAGAAAAACAATTGGAATGGGAAAGGATTAAGTGGTCAACAGAAAACAACAAAAGGAAAATTAACATCTTTTCAAAACTCACAAAGCCGCCTCAAATGCAGGGGGAGAACAGTAAAAAACCCAAATTATGCACAGTTTAACAGCAAAGCTCACAAAGAAATGAAGTGACTCCTGCAGAGAAAGGGTGTGGGGAGATCTCATAAACTGACCACATTCCAAAGAGGAATAAAAAAGCAATTCTCACACACAGGGGCTGGGAGGCACCCAGCCCCACTTGGTGCCGTGAGTTTGGAAGGCCAAATTCTGAAATGCGTCTCAAATCCCAAGGGTTCTGCAAAGGGAGAAGCTGGAAAATAAACCAACATCCACCAAGTCCAACGGGGGCTGGGAGGAGCTGCCAAGGGGTGACATTGCACGATGTGATTTTCTGGATCTGTCACCTCAGCAAACTTCAACAATTTGGGATGAAATTTGGTGTGATAGGCACTGAACTAAGGTAAAATTCTATTTCTTGTTTGTTCTGAAAGGTTCAGCTGATTTCATTGTGCTGTTTCCCAGGAGGAGAGTTGGAGTTGGTAAATTATCTGGAAGGAATTTCCCTCTGGAGAGCTTTGCTGTACCCAGGATCTTAAAATTTAGCAGAAGCTAAAGCTAGAAGAAATTTGGTTTATCTGTGTCATGGTTTTATCTTCTGCCATCAAAATCCAAGTGAATTTCATTATAAATCTTAGGGAGAACACACATCCTTAGGAGAGACCTCCTCCATTTCAGCAGTGAAATGTTCACAGAATTCCAGGATCCCTGGGGCTGGAAAAGATTTCCAAGGTCACTGAGTCCCAGCTGTGCCCACCTTGTCCCCAGCCCAGAGCTCTGAGTGCCACCTCCAGGTGACACCTCCAGGGATGGGCATTGCAAAGCTCCCTGGGCAGTTCCAAGGCCTGAGCTCCCTTTCCATGGGGAAATTCCTGCTGCTGGCCCAGCTGAGCCTCCCCTGGCCCAGCCTGAGGCCGTTCCCTCTCCTCCTGTCCCTGATCCCCACCTGGCTCCACCTTGCCAAACAATCCCCTTTCCTATTATTTTCCAAACAACCCAGGAATCTGCACGGGGAATGACTCCCTTCAAACCTTCATTTCCCTCTCTCCTATCAACAGATAAGAGCTTTTAATGACACAACCCTGGCAGGTTTTTCCTCCAGCCCATGCTCCCTCCACACGTGGCTCCGGCCACACTCTCCCAACAACTTTTCCACGGTTTGTTTTCCCACAACCATCCGGTGTTAGCAAACATTATTTACAGCACACAATTCCGACTGCCTCCAAAGAAAGTCCTTATCTCCCACGGTAAACTTCCTTTATATCCTTGAACACACACTTGTTCGCTTCCTTACTGATTCCTCTGTGGGTGCCATTCCAAGCCTTTTCCGAGGCCCAAAGACTCCTCGGTTCCTTCAGGAGCCCAGAAATGCAGCCAAGAGGTTTCAATGGAGTTTGGAATAACCAGGCCCAGCTTTGCTTGGGAGTGTTTGCTGCCACTGCCCTACATATTTGTCTGCATTTGAATAAACACCTTTGAAAAGCTGCTTCTCTGGCCTTGCACAACTCCAATGCCTTTATTTTCACAACTCCCATTCCCTTTATTTTCACAACACTCCCCTCAGGGCAGGGCAGACAATGTTGTTCCCTCAGTTAGGAAATTGGAGCGATGAAAGTGTCTGGGCTGGAGAGGGGCAGGAATTGCTCTCCCCTGGCACTTTGTTGGCAGCAGCTCCTCCTGTGCCCCACAGGAGGCCCTGGACTGCAAATCCTCTGGGAAAAGCCGAGTGCTGGCACTGAACCTGGACTGGGGCAAGCCCTGGGATCAATCCAGGCTGGGATGAGCAGATGGAGCAGCCCTGGGAGAGCTGGAGCTGCCCCAGCCCAGAGCCCCCCATGCCCAGTGTGGGGATCAGGAAAGGGATTGGGATTGTGCCCCTGTGCCCCCTCAGGTGAGAGCACCTGCAGAGCTGCCCCAGCCCTGGGGCCCAGCACAGGGAGAGAGCCCAGAGGAGGCAGCAGGATGAGCAGAGGGATGGAGCAGCTCTGCTGGGAGGAAAGGCTGGCAGAGCTGGGATTGTTCAGCCTGGAGAGGAGAAGCTTTGGGCTGAGCTCAGGGTGGCCTTGCAGGGCCTGAAGGAGCCCCAGGAAAGCTGGAGAGAGACAATTGCCAAGGGCTGGAGGGACAGGACAGGGGGAATGGCCTCAAACTGAAAAATTACAGGTTTAGATCAGATATGAGGAAAAAATTCCTCCCTGGGAGGGTGGGCAGGCCCTGGCACAGGGTGCCCAGAGCAGCTGTGGCTGCCCCTGCATCCCTGGCAGTGCCCAAGGAAGCCTGGGATGGTGAGTTGGCAGAGGGTTGGATTGGATGCCCTTCACAGAACCTTCCACCCCAAACCATTCCATCACTCCACCCTGGGATTCTCCCAAGCTGACATTTCCCCACCATTGAACTTCCCCTGGGATTTGCTCAGGGCCAGAAGGGAATCTGTGCACAGCTCACCTGGATGCCAACACAGCTTTTTCCCATCTGGGCCAACAATCCTGGAGCAAAAAGGGAAAAGAACAAGATCCCTGTGCCATCCAAGTGGCACTGGAATGAGGCCTGAGCTGCACGAAACTCTGTGGCCAAATGCAGGAAAAATTGAGAATTGCACTTGAAGTGCAACCCATGAAGTTCCTGTGGTGTCACCTTGACACAGACTGGCCAGAAATGAATTCCAAGTTTAAACCTCATGAGTGATTTAATAAAGGTCTCCCATCCTGATATTTGGTTTTCCAGCTTCAGCATGACTGTGCACAAGTGTGTGGGATGAGAGGGCCACAATTCAGGTTGCAGACTAATGGCACTTTCTCTAACTCCTTCCTCTCACCCGGAAAAAAAACCCCCTGCTATTTTCTAGATTTCAATTTTCTGGACACAAATGATATTAAAAAGTCATCCTGGCTGATGAGATTTAGGAGCAGGATTACAGCAAGATTGAAAAACTCCATTCTGTTGGAGAAAATCACTCGCTCCTCACCAGATTTGTGCTCAGGAGATGATAATACCCACATTAATACCACATTAATATCCACATTAATACCCACGGTCCTGCAGCCCCTGAGGAGCCACAGGGACTTCCTGGAGGAGATTCCAGCTCCATCCATTTGGGACTAGTGAAAGGAAATACTTCCCAAAGAGGTCCATATTTTGTAAAAAACCAGGATCATTTTCTGGACATGCCTGGAGATAAGGAAGAGGGAAACACACACATTTTTTTTTTTTTTTCCAGTCCTGTTGGGACCTTCCACGAGGAGAGGCAGCTCCAGAAATCCAGCACTGGGCTCTGCTTGGTGAAGTTTAAATGCACGTCTCCAATAACCTACTTTAAAATTTCCACTGAGCCTGGCAGAGTCAGCCCAGGGCAGGATTCAGCCTCTGGAGAAGTTTGAGGTCAAGCATGAATTGGAGGTAAAATGGTTATGGAGTTCAAGGACTCCAGATCCCAGAAGCAGCAGAGGAGAATTCATGGAAATGCTAAATCTTGTGGGATAGTCTGGCTGAGGAACTTAGTGCCCTCTTGGGCTCCAATAGCATGAGAAAAACTCTTTAAAAGAAGATTTCTGGTGCAACCCAAAGCCCAGAGAGCCAAGGCTGGTGTAGGAACTGTTATCAGCAATAGACTTGATAATGAGCTGATAGGAAAGAGCTCTGAGCTGATAACAGTGACAGCAGGGCCAGGCTGAGCCAGCTCTGCTGCCAGGCAAGGCCACTTCCCTTCTCTGTCCACATAGAGAAGAGAGGTTAAAAATGCAAAATTCCACAGAATCCCAGAATCCCTGAGGCTGGAAAAGATTTCCAATGTCACTGAGTCCCAGCTGTGCCCTGTGCCCACCTTGTCCCCAGCCCAGAGCTCTGAGTGCCACCTCCAGGTGACACCTCCAGGGATGGGCACTGCAAAGCTCCCTGGGCAGTTCCAAGGCCTGAGCTCCCTTTCCATGGGGAAATTCCTGCTGCTGGCCCAGCTGAGCCTCCCCTGGCCCAGCCTGAGGCCGTTCCCTCTCCTCCTGTCCCTGTGCCCTGGCAGCAGAGCCCGACCCCCCCGGCTGTCCCCTCCTGGCAGGAGTTGTGCAGAGCCACCAGGGCCCCCCTGAGCCTCCTTTTCTCCAGGCTCAGCCCCTTCCCAGCTCCCTCAGCCCCTCCTGGGCCTCCAGCCCCTTCCCCAGCTCCCTGCCCTGCCCTGGACACGCTGCAGCCCCTCCAGGGCTCTCCTGCAGGAGCCACAACTGGACACAGCCCTGGAGCACAGAGGGACAATCCCTGCCCTGCTCCTGCTGGACACACAATTCCTCATCCAGCCCAGGATGTTCTTGGCCTTCTTGCCCACCTGGGCACCCCTGGGCTCGTGTCCAGCCCCTGTCACCAGCACCCCCAGGGCTTTTCCAGCCCCTTTGCCCCAGACTGGAACTCCACGGGGTTGTTGTGACCCAAGGGCAGGACCCAGCACTTGGCCATTTGTACCCATTCACCTCAAAACAATTCCAGCAACACCCTCTGTGTCTGGACCCCCAGAGATTTGCCCTCCCTGAGCTCCAGGACACATCCAGGTGGAATAGGAATTCCCATCAGCCCCATACTCCTCCCTCCCCACCACTGCTCTGCTCGTGACAAAACCCAACAGAATGCCCAGGGTGGAGGTTTGGAGGTTTCCCACATGTGGGTGCAGAGCCAAACTCCCTGAAAGGTCCATCCCAACCCCTGCAAGCTCCCAGCACTTCCAGCCTGGACAGCCTCCCTCCAATCCTGGATTTCCTGACCTGGTGCAATGCAGCAGCCAGGGACAACCCTGGTGGCTCCATTCCCACCTCAGGCAGGATTCCTGTCCCTGTCACAGGGAGATTGCCACACCTTCCTCAGCAGCACCAGGCTCATTCCCTGCCTTTCCCACCCTGGCTCCCCATTTCCATGCACTGACAGCTCCACTTCCCCTCCCAGAGTGGGATTTTGGGCTCAGGCAAGGGAAGAGACAGTCCAGAAACAAGAACACCGGAAAAGGTGGGAAATGCTGCACTTCCCTGGAGATGAAGCTTCTGTTTTCCTCGTTGTCCCAGTGAGGGAATTTCAATGTTTGGCAGAGCAAACCTTAAAGTAAGATTCCTGTGTTGTCCCAGCCAGGAACACCCTCCTGCCCAGCAGATCCACTGGCAGGAATTCCCACTGTGGCTGTGTCCAGTTCTGCAGGAGAGACCTTGAGGGGCTGGAGCATGTCCAGGGATGGGAATGGAGCTGGGAAGGGGCTGGAAAACTCCTGAAGGAGCTGGGAAAGGGGCTCAGGCTGGAGAAAAGGAGGCTCAGGTGGGACCTTGTGGCTCTGCACAGTTTTCCACTATTCCCAGCCCCATCTGCATCATTCCCCTGCCACCAGGAACCCAGAGAGAACTTTGGGATTCAGCAAATTCCCATTGTGAGGCAGCACAACCCCAATTTCAACCCCAGGAGATCCAGATGCCCATCCCTGCCTGAAGAACTTTTCCTGCCTCATATCCCTGTGGAGTTTGGCCCAGATCACAAGGAAAAGCCCAAACTCCTGAGTCAAAACCCTCCCAGTCCTTTCCAGTTCTCCTCAGGACACCTGCCTGCTGGTTCCCAGTTGCTGAGCACCAGTGAGGTAATAACAACAACTTCTCCTTCTCCTTCTCCTTCTCCTTCTCCTTCTCCTTCTCCTTCTCCTTGTTCTTCTTACTGTTCTTGTTCTTCTTGTTCTTCTTCTTCTCCTCCTCCTCCTTCTTCTTCTTCTCATTATTCTTATTCTTATTACTATTAAAATTACTATTATCATCATGATAATTATTATTACCATTATCACCACTATTATATTATTATCTTTATTATTATTAACTCGATAATAACTCAAAATAATCATAATGACAACAATAACAACAAAGACAAAGATAATGAGGAGAGGAATAATAATAATAACAACAACAACAACAACAACTACTACTGTTCCCAGATAACCAGCTGTCAAATTGTGCCGGCTGGAATATTCAAATCCACTTCCAAATCACTCTGAAAGGGGAACTTGGAGAGTCCTGAGCTGCTGGGCTACCAAGGAGGGCAAGTTCCAAACATCATCTACCACCTTAAAATGGAAATAAAAGGCACTTGGATAGGGAGGACCCCTGGCTGGTGGAGCACATGGTGAGGAGAGCTCAGAAAAGGTCTCAAAACCCAAATTATGGAAGCTCAGGAAGCCCCCCAGTCCTCCTCCATTGATTCCTCCTCCCTGCCTGAGCCAGAAAGTTCCCGGGTATTCTCATTTCCTGGGATCAGAGGGGTTGAAAACCATCCAAGCTCCACTTGCCCCCTGTCCCCTGGCAGTTCCCACAGGGAGTCTCCTCCTCAGCAAGGAAACCTCCCCCAGCTCCGTGCCAGGGAGAGCAGTTTCTGGGACAGCTGCCACCACTCCTTCCAATCAATTGTTTTGAGATGCCACCACTTCGCCAGGGCTGGAAGTGCCACTCTTAGGGGACATCTGAAAATAATTCCTTCGTTTTTTAGGTCAGGCGTTGCCCTCCAGCAGCGCAGAGCCCACATGACAGGAGGAACTGAACGGGGGAGAAGTGGCCGGCTCTGGAAATGAGATGCCCAGCACAGAGCTCCTGGTGTGGTCTCCAGGCTGGAATGTCATTGAATATCCAAGGTTTGGAGTCAAGAGGATGAGCTGAATCCAACCTCTCCTCGGGGGTAAGGGAGGGGAGCAGCAGTTTAGGTTTCAGCCTCAAGTGATACCTCATTCATTTAGGGAAAAAAAAAACCAAACCCAAGAGGGGATGTGAGGCTTGAGATTCCTCAGGAAATTAAAAAAAAAAGGGAAAACCCAGCAGTCCAAGGCCTAATCCATGTGCTGTGACAGCTCTTTATCAGCCCATAAAGGAGCAATGAACACAATAATTCAATTTTGCCTCAGTAAAAGCTCAGCTGGAAGGGAAACCTGAGCTCGTTACAGTTTTCTGACTGAACAACAGCGAAAATCCAGCCAAGATGGAAGATTTGGAACGCCTGGGATCAGAGGAGGAGCTGGCAGCACCTGGAGCAGCAGCAATTCCCTTTGGAACACCCAGCTGGGTAAGGAGCAAAACATCACACCTTGTCTGCTCCACCTCTGCCTGCCCAGCCTTAATTCGAGCCCAGGTCGAGAAAATCGGGATGGATTGTCCCAGACTGCATTCCCAGGAATTGGATCAAACACACGCTGGCACCTACAGAGGGCCAAGCAGGAAGAGCAGGAGCCAAAATCCTTGGCCTGCTGGGAGCCCCAAATAATCCCGCAGGAGCAGGGCTCCCCTCTGCCTCAGAGCTCCCCAAATCCTTCACCCTGCAATCAGGGTGCAGAAGTGGGAAAACCCCTGAGGAACTGCCTCCTTCTCAAGTCCCACCTCAGGCACACTCACCAGGGCCAGGAATTGCCAGGACATATTTTGTTCCCAGCCAAAGGGTTTTTTTTTTACAGAAGTAAAAATTTGCTGAGTCAGGTAAAGCCCAGAATTCCATGGAATCTCTTCTTGGTGCTTTCCAGCCATCAACCCCAGGTGCTCCTAACCAAGTCCATGAGCACAACCAGGGCTTTAGTTAAAATGCTGTAGTAGGTGGGCCTAAAATGATAACATTTTATAAATATAAATATTATCTATATATAAAGATACTTAATATTATAATTACAAACTATCATTGTAAATTATAGATTTTTTTTGTATTTATAGATATATAAATATAAAATTTTAAAATGTAAAATTATAAAATCATGGAATGATTTGGTTTGGGAGGGACCTCAAAGACTTCCATGGGCAGGGACACCTCCCACTGTCCCAGGCTGCTCCCAGCCCCAGTGTCCAGCCTGGCCTTGGGCACTGCCAGGGATCCAGGGGCAGCCACAGCTGCTCTGGGCACCCTGTGCCAGGGCCTGCCCACCCTGCCAGGGAACAATTCCTGATTCCCAAGATCCCAGCCAGCCCTGCCCTCTGGCACTGGGAGCCATTCCCTGGCTCCTGTCCCTCCAGCCCTTGTCCCCAGCCCCTCTGCAGCTCTCCTGGAGCCCCTTCAGGCCCTGGCAGGGGCTCTGAGCTCTCCCTGGAGCTTCTCCTCTCCAGCTGAGCACCCCCATCTCTCCCAGCCTGGCTCCAGAGGGGCTCCAGCCCTGGAGCAGCTCTGTGGCCTCCTCTGGACTTGTTCCAAGAGCTCTACATCTTCCCTGTGGGAAAAATGAGGCAATTTTGATCTGATGTTGGAATTTGGGCTTCCAGATTTAGGCTGCCTTTATCCACCTGCCAGAAAAACCAGAATTTCCCCGTAAGGAATCCAGTCCTTCCCAGGACTCCCAGTTGCTGAGCACCACAACTCAGGGAACTGTTCCCAGATAACCACCCATGGGTTTGTGCAGTGCAAATGCCAGGCTGGGATATGCAAATCCACCTCCAAAGGAATCTCTGCCCTCTGGGAAGGGAACTTGGAAAGGTCTGAGCTGAGGGGCGGCCAAGGAGGGCAAATCCCAAATGTCTTCTACAACCTTAGATTGAAAATAAAGGCACTTGGACACGTTCTCCTTTCCAAGGGCAGCTTGGATGGGACTTGAAGACACCTGGGATGGTGGAAGTTGTCCCTGCCCAGGGACAGGGGTGGGACTGGATGATCCTTGAAGTCCTTTCCAACCCAACCTACACCTGGGATTCTGGGATTCCCTCTGAGGTGACTTTTCCTGGCTGCTGAGCTGCCTTCCTGTCTTGGTTTGGAAGGACAGGTATCTGCCAGGGAAAGCTGGAATTTCCCTTGGAATGGAGAATGTAAACCCTTCACCCCCTCCAAATTATAATTTTGCAATTCAGGGCTTTCAGGCAAAGATTTGGGAATAGGAATAACAGTTCTTTACTAGGAATATTAACAATACAAATGTAGTAGAAAACAAAACCAAACAAACAAACAAGCAAACAAACAAACAACAATCCCAGAAACCCTGACAGAGTCAGAGCTCCAACCTGACACCCTGTTGGTCAGGGGGTTGGGAGCAGCCCACAGTGAGTCCTCCTGGAGTGGCAGATGTGGTTCTGTTGGAGCAGAGATGATCCTGAGAGAAAAGGGTCCAGAGATGGTGAGAAGGGCCCAGGGATGGTGAGAAGGGCCCAGGGATGGGGAGAAGGGCCCAGTCTCCCTCCAGGAATCCAGTGGAACCAGATCCCTGGTGTTCCTCAGTCTCAGTTTTTATCCAGGTAGGAATGGTTGGCTCCCCCCACTGGGTGCAGCATCTCCCACTGGGATGATGGAATGTGTCCTGTCCTTGGGGAGCCTTCATGGCCCATCAGCAGCAGATATCCCCTGGAGGGAGGAGGGGTGGTGACAGAGATAACAAACACTGCCCCACCTGGTTTGAACAGCTGGGCCATTATCAGAAGGCACTGCCCCCCTCCCCCAGAGTTACAAGAGATAAAGAAAAAAAAAAAAACATCTCTCCAGCTCCTTTCAGCAGATGAAATAGAATAGACATTTTTGGTTCCATAACCCAAGACATTATCCACCCCTTATTCTATTATCATCTGCATCATACTTAAATCAATAAGGATTCTGGGATTCCCTCTGAGGTGACTTTTCCTGGCTCCTGAGCTTCCTTACCTACCCTGCTCCTACGCTGTGAGTGCAGACATGAACCTGAGCAAGGAGAAGTGTCCCAGCCCTGCTGCATCTCCTGGGACACTTCAGGAGCCCCTTCCATCCCCTCATCCCAGCCAGGAAGCAGCTGAGGGTAATTGCTTGTCCTGCTTTGCTTCCAAGCCGAGGAGAACCAGGAGCAGGGAACAAATGACAGAGGAGAAATGACACTTGTGGAAGGAGGCTGCTGTAAGGGCTTAAACAATCAACTCTGACAAAGACATCCCGAAGTGCCCAATTGTTCCAGCGGGAGGGAGGGGAGCTGCACAGGGACTCTGTGTTCAGACTCACAAATCAGGGAAATTAGGGAACACAAACGGCACCTGGGGCCACCCCCAGTCATCACCGAGGGGAGTTCATTAACGAAGGGCCTGAGGAAAGAACAGATGGCTCCATGGGGAGCTCCAGGAGGGCATTTAGGCTGCCCTAGCAGGCAGTGGCTTGTTTGGAAAACTGCTCCTAATGAAGGAAATGATAAATGACTGGGAGCAAAGAGAGGAGAGGGAGATCAGAAGAGCCGAACTGGAGCTTGAAAAATCAACAGCCCAAAGTACTCAAACAAATCAGCCCGAGGTCTGTGCGGGGTTTGTCTCCGTTTGTGCCTCGGTTCAGCTCAGGAGAAGGGTTTGGAGCAGAGCTCTTCATCCTCCCTTGGTGTGCTCTGCTCCTGGCTTGGAGCAACAATGGAAATCCTGCCCAGCTCCAACCCCTGTCTGTCCCTGGGTGTCCCTCTGTGCTCTTGGGTGTCCCTGTGTGTCCTTGGGTGTCCCTGTCTGTCTCTGGGTGCCCCTGGGTGTTCCTTGGGTGTCCCCATGTGTTCCTGTCTGTCCCTGAGTGTCCCTGTGTGCCCCTTGGTGTTCCTGTGTGTCCTTGGGTGTCCCTGTCTGTCCCCATGTGTCCCTGTCTGTCGCTGTCTGTCTCTGTGTCCCCCTGTCTGTCTCTGTGTCCCCCTGTCTGTCCCTGTCTGCCCCCTGTGTCCCCCTGTCTGTCGCTGTCTGTCCCTGTCTGTCCCTGTCTGTCCCTGTGTCCCCCTGTCTGTCCTTGTGTGTCCCTGTGTCCCTCTGTGTCCCCCTGTCTGTCCCTGTGTCCCCCTGTCTGTCCCTGTGTCCCCCTGTCTGTCCCTGTCTGTCCCTGGGTGTCCCTGTGTCCCCCTGTCTGTCCCTGTCTGTCCTTGTCTGTCCCTGTCTGTCCCTGTCTGTCCCTGTGTCCCCCTGTCTGTCCCTGTCTGTCCCTGTCTCAGGGAGGGCAGAGCAGGCCCAGGCTCTGCTCCAGGCCCAGCAATGGCCCCAGAGCCCCGGGCAGGGCCTGAGCTCAGCAATTCCCCTGCAATTCTGCCCTGGGCAGTGCCCAGCCCTGAGCAGAGCCCAGAGAGGCTCTGGGGGGTCTCCTCCCTGGGGATGTGTGGGAATTCCAGGCACAGAAAATTCTCAAAACCTGGTGCATGCAGGCCCAAACCCAGAAAAGAACACAGGGTCCCACAGGCAGGAATGTGGGTTTGCAGTTTAGGTAGGAACATATTAAGCTAGGTAGTGGAAAGTTTTAAGGTTTTAAAGTTTGGATATAGAAGGAGTTACAGAAATAGGAAGAAGCTCTAAGGTGTAACAAATAGTTTTGTGTGATATTTTATGATTGGTTAAGAAAGTCGGCACTGCGGCAAGACGTGTGATACAAATTAATTGGGGATTGGTGTGAAAGTAGAAACAATCTGTGTGGCAGTAGTTCAGTGGCTAAAATAAACCTTTAAAACACCTTGTAACCTGTGCTCTTGTGACCACTGACCACGGACAACTGACCTTTAACTTATGACCTTGTCTTGGGTTATGGAACCCAAAATGTCTATTCTATTTCATCTGCTGAAAGCAGCTGGGGAGATGTTTTTTTTTTTCTTTATCTCTTGTAACTCTGGGGGAGGGGGGTGGTGCCTTCTGATCATGGGCCAGCTGTTCAAACCAGGTGGGGCAGTGTTTGTTATCTCTGTCACCACCCCTCCTCCCTCCAGGGGATCTCTGCTGCTGCTGGGCCATGAAGGCTCCCCAAGGACAGGACACATTCCATCATCCCAGTGGGAGATGCTGCACCCAGGGGGGGAGCCAACCATTCCCACCTGGATAAAAAATGAGACTCAGGAACACCAGGGATCTGGTTCCACTGGATTCCTGGAGGGAGACTGGGCCCTTCTCCCCATCCCTGGGCCCTTCTCCCCATCCCTGGACCCTTCTCCCCATCCCTGGACCCTTTTCTCTCAGGATCATCTCTGCTCCAACAGAACCACATCTGCCACTCCAGGAGGACTCACTGTGGGCTGCTCCCAACCCCCTGACCAACAGGGTGTCAGGTTGGAGCTCTGACTCTGTCAGGGTTTCTAGGATTGGTGTTTGTTTGTTTGTTTTACTACTACACTTGTATTGTTAGTATTCCCAGTAAAGAACTGTTATTCCTATTCCCAAATCTTTTCCTGAAAGCCCTGAATTGGAAAATTATAATTTGGAGGGGGTGAGGGGTTTACATTCTCCATTCCAAGGGAAACTCCAGCTTTCCCTGGCAGATACCTGTCTGTCCAAACCAAGACAGACCTCCTGACTCCTTCATGAGCCCAAGGCAGTAAATCATGCTTTAAACATCTCTCGGTGGTCCCGTCTCTCTTGCATAAACCCGACAGGGATATTCCAGAATATCCACAACCCCATGCCCTGAGCTCTGGGATGATCCCAGGTGAGCACTGTGGGCCCTTCCAGCCTCACCCATCCCGGGATTCTGTGCCAGCAGTTGTGGCTCAGGCTCCAGCCCAGCACGGAGTTTAAAGCACAAAGTCACAGCTTTACCTTGCCGAGCCTGGGTGAAATCACGCCAGGTCCTTACAGAAATAAATAAATCCATCCACCCTTACAGAAATAAATAAATCCATTAAACCCAGGCCCTGTTTCAGTGCCTGGGAGGCTGCACAGTTCTGGAGTTTTTTTCAGGAAACTGAACCAAGTCAAACACCACCAGAGGTTGTAGTTAAACCAGCTGGAAAAAAAGAACAAGATGTTCCCAGAACTTCACTCAAATGGGGGCCTGCAAAAATCCTTTCCTGTGAGGGTAGGAAGGGGCTGGGATGGAATTCCCAGAGCAGCTGTGGCTGCCCCTGGATCCCTGGCAGTGCCCAAGGCCAGGTTGGACACTGGGGCTGGGAGCAGCCTGGGACAGTGGGAGGTGTCCCTGGATGGAACTGGATAATCCCTAAAATCCCTCCCAACCCAACCCATCCATGATTCCATTTCTCTCATTCAGCTGCAAACAGATTTTTTTTCCCCAGTTCATTGGTTCTCAGGTGATCCATCAGGCACAGCTGCAGCTGCAGAGCCATGGATTCCATGAGCATTCCAGGGGAAAGGAGAGGTCAGGGGAAAGTGTGACCTTTCCAGCACCATCCTCTGCTCATGTGCAGGCTCAGACTTCAGAGAATCCCAGAATCCCAGACTGGTTCAGGTTGGAAGGGATCTTAAAAATCATTTTTTTCCACCTCCTACCATGGCAGGGACACCTCCCACTGTCCCAGGCTGCTCCCAGCCCCAGTGTCCAACCTGGCCTTGGGCACTGCCAGGGACCCAGGGGCAGCCACAGCTTTTTGGGACATTATAAAATCATAAAATATGGAGAAGAAATAAAAAATTACCTGAGGCCATCTTTTGACTGAAGTCCCAACCACGAACCTTCATCTCAGAGCTGCCCAAAACTCCGAACTTCTTTTCTCATCAGTGTTTTGACATTTCTAATTTTGGGATCAATCCCAGTATTAGAGCACCCAGGGAGTGGCTGGAGCTGTGCCAGGAGGGATTGGGGTGGGATTGGAGGGCAAGGTGCTTCCCCCAGAGGGTGCTGGCACTGCCCAGGCTCCCCAGGGAATGGGCACGGCCCCGAGGCTGCCAGAGCTCCAGGAGCCTTTGGGCAGCGCTGCCAGGGATGCCCAGGGGGGATTGCTGGGGGCTCTGGGCAGGGACTGGATGGTCCCTGTGGGTTCATTCCCACTCAGGATATTCCAGGATTCCATAAAAGTTTTTCAGCAATTTTCCAAGAAATGCCCAATCTGGAAGAAAACAAGAATTGAACCTGGTTTTCATCGCTTCAATTAAGCCTGATTCCCAGAGTCCATTATAAACCGTTCAATCTTCATTTTAAACTCTATCCTATCTGACAGAAATTCTCTTACTTCGTATTTTCCTGTTATTTCATGACTAATCAACGGAATTATGCACTGACTAATACCAGCATGTCATAACATGACACAGCACCATTTAAATCTCCTTCTCTTTTACCCCAAAAATGCTATTTTTAACAGCATTAAGGGCAGTTGCTGCCTGGCACTGATCAAAACATCTTCTTTTCCCCTCATAGGATAGTTTGGTGCTTTGACACAGAAAAGAAAGGAAGATGAAATATTTCTGTCAGCTCTCAGCAGAAGTTACTCTAAATTATTTGAAAATCAAATCAAAAATCAAATGGAAGTGATGGGATGTTTGAACTGGTGTCACTCTGTGTGTACAACACCACACACAGTACCCAGAAACAGCTGAAAACTGTGAAAAATACAAAATAAAACACGATTTAAAAAAATTTTTAAATCAAAACCTCTGCTACAATTATATAAAATAAGGGTATTTCCCCAACAATTCCCAGAAATAGCTGAAACCCCTGAAAAATACAAAATAAAACAGAACAAAAATGATTTTTAAATAAAAAAAACCCCACGGCAGTTACGGAAAATGAAGTTGTTTCCCACACAAAAGGTGCAGCAGGAGGAAAAGAGCCACGATCCCTTTGATCCTGCAGCGATTTTTGATCCCAAATCTGGCTCCATCCTGGTGGGAAAAGCCTCTCCCTTTGAAGCTGGAGCGGCCACTTCTGGGAGAGCAGCAATAAAACAGGGATTGGCTCGGGAATTGTGTCCCTCAAAGGGAAGGAGGTGATAAAAAACCCCCTGTGATTCCAAATTCTCCTCATTCCTGCAACGCTTCTGTGTCGCTCCTCATGAACAGCCACCCCCCATCTCCAAGCTTGCCCTTCAGGTGACCTGGGATAACTCTGGGAAAATTTAAAATCCCAGGAGAACTGGAATCAATACGCAGCCTCTCCGGGGCTCTTTTATTTGTGGGGAAAGATTTTCATGGAGTTCCAGAATATCCTGGGTGGAAGGGACCCACAGGGATCAGCCAGTCCCACTCCAGGCCCTGCACAGGCATCCCAAAACCTCACCCTGTCCAAATGCTCCCTGAGATCTTTTAATTAGGCTTAAAAAAAAAAAAAAATCACATAATAAAATGCAGGTGCAGGTTTCCAGGCACCCAAAGATCCTTTGGAATGTGGGGCCACCATCACATTCCCAGGATCCACCAGGCCCCACCAGGATTCTCCACACTGATGTCCTCAGCAATTAAAAGAGAATAAGAGAGGTAAAATTAAAACCAAATAAATCTGGGACAGTGGGAGGTGTCCCTGCCCATGGCAAGGATGGAATGAGATGACCTTTGAGGTTCCTTGTGACCCAAACTGTTCCATGATTCCCACTTTTGCCACCTGGGAGAGGAGAGGAGAGGAGAGGAGAGGAGAGGAGAGAAGAGGAGAGAAGAGAAGAGAAGAGAAGAGAAGAGAAGAGAAGAGAAGAGAAGAGAAGAGAAGAGAAGAGAAGAGAAGAGAAGAGAAGAGAAGAGAAGAGAAGAGAAGAGAAGAGAAGAGAAGAGAAGAGAAGAGAAGAGAAGAGAAGAGAAGAGAAGAGAAGAGAAGAGAAGAGAAGAGAGCTCCATCCCCAGGAGCAGCTCCATGGTCAAGGCTGGGTTTGGAGAACCTGCTCCAGGCAGATTCCACAGTGGGATGGGGTCAGGGACAGTGACAGCAGAACCCCACAGCATCTCAGGAGGGAAACAAATGTTTGAAGGGCTGAGGATGCCTGATCTGTATCTTACTATTGCCCTGATTTCACAGGAAAACGTTCCAATAAAAACGGTGCTTACTGGGAACTGAGAGGCACCTGATCTGCTCCATAATCTCTGCAGGAAATATCCCAGAATCCCAGGAGGACTGAGGTGGGAAGAGCCCTTCAGGATCACCCAGCCTCACCAGCATCACCCAAACCCTGTCCCCAAGGGCCACATCCAGACTCCTCTGGGACAATTCCAGGGACTCCAAACCTCCCTGGGCAGCTCATCCCAAGGCCTGACCACTCTGTGAGGGAAAAAATATTTTCCAATCTCCAATCTGAGCCTGCCCTGGTGCAATTTGAGGCCATTTCCTCTCCTCCTGTCCCTGCCCCTCCTGGCAGGGAGTTGTGCAGAGCCACAAGGGCCCCCCTGAGCCTCCTTTTCTCCAGGCTCAGCCCCTTCCCAGCTCCCTCAGCCCAAACTGGGCCTCCAGCCCCTTCCCCAGCTCCCTTCCCTGCCCTGGACACGCTGCAGCCCCTCCAGGGCTCTCCTGCAGGAGCCACAACTGGACACAGCCCTGGAGCACAGAGGGACAATCCCTGCCCTGCTCCTGCTGGACACACAATTCCTCATCCAGGCCAGGATGTTCTTGGCCTTCTTGGCCACACCTGGGCACCCCTGGGCTCATCCCCAGAAATCCAGGGACAGAACATTGCCAATGACAGAAACACTCCATGAGAAGAAGAATTCCAAAGAGCTGCAATTGCTTCAGGAATGCACAGAAGGACAGATGGGAGAAGTGAAGAAGAAGAATAGGTGGAAATCAATTTAATTATAGGAGACACCTGATCCAGCTTGAAAGCAAAGTGCAAGTACCTCCAAAGTGCAGTTTCCTGTCAGAGGAAGAGGATTGGTTTGGTTCCTGACAATGAGGCCCAAATTAAAAACTAAAATCGAGCTTCTTTGTACCAATTAAAAAAAAACACACCAAAAACCAACCAACCAACCAAAACCAAAACAAAACAAAAAAACCCCCAAAAACCACAAAAAAACCCAAAAAAAAAAAAAAAAAAAAGAAAAAGAGAGAGAGAGAGAAACCTACAAAAAACCTACGAAGAAAAGAGGATGCAGGCATTTCCATCTCAGTCCTGTCTGGGCTCCCAGGCAGGGCCAGCACTTGGAGAAGGGTCACAAACAAGTGGCACCTGTTTATCTGAACTCAGAAAGTCTTCATCCCTCCCTGAGCTTCCCTGACTCACTGCAGCCTGGAGAAGCCAGCAGCCCTCCTGAAACTCCAGAGGGCTCCCAAACAACCCCACGAGGTATTTTCAAATAAGGGACAGAAAAAGAGCAGAAAGCTCATTAAAGTTAATTGGCCACCTGGAAAGTCTTCTCCCTGCCAAGAGTTGCTTTTTCATTCTTTTCCAAGGAATGTTTGCTAGGGATCTTCCAGGAGAGCTCTGCAGAAAGCTCTGGTTTCTGGAGGTGGATGGAATCGAGGGAGTTGTTGAGCTGGAGTGAAATCAACAGGGAAAGCAAAGTGAACTCAGGTTCACCCCCTGATCCGAGGAAAAATCAATGACATGGAAATAAAACTTCAACTCCCTGACAGGAGGGTCCAGTTGTGGCTCCTGCAGGAGAGCCCTGGAGGGGCTGCAGCGTGTCCAGGACAGGGAAGGGAGCTGGGGAAGGGGCTGGAGGCCCAGGAGGGGCTGAGGGAGCTGGGAAGGGGCTGAGCCTGGAGAAAAGGAGGCTCAGGGGGCCCTGGTGGCTCTGCACAACTCCTGCCAGGAGGGGACAGCCGGGGGGGTCGGGCTCTGCTGCCAGGGCACAGGGACAGGAGGAGAGGGAACGGCCTCAGGCTGGGCCAGGGGAGGCTCAGCTGGGCCAGCAGCAGGAATTTCCCCATGGAAAGGGAGCTCAGGCCTTGGAACTGCCCAGGGAGCTTTGCAGTGCCCATCCCTGGAGGTGTCACCTGGAGGTGGCACTCAGAGCTCTGGGCTGGGGACAAGGTGGGCACAGCTGGGACTCAGTGACCTTGGAACTCCATTCCAACCTTAATGAATCTGGGATTCCATCAAATACTTTGGACGTGTTCATTTTTTGATTTTTGATTTTTCCTCCAGCCCTTCAGCCCCTTCAATGCCAATCATGGTTTGTTCTGCCACAGTGGGGTTTTTATTTCTTTTTCACTCTGATTTTTGAGTCTGGGAGGGCTTTTCCAACCCAACTGATTCTGTGAATGAGACTTCCTGGCAGAATAAGAATCTCCTGAGTGTCACCTGGAGGTGGCACTCAGAGCTCTGGGCTGGGGACAGGGTGGGCACAGCTGGGACTGCCTGGGCTGGGAGGGCTTTGCCAGCCCCAGGGATTCAGGGATTCTGTGAAAACAAAGCACTGCACGTGTCTGCAGGACAGAGGCACCTTGGTGAACCCCTGGGCTTGATTTCATCCTCCCAAAAAATCCCTCAGCAAATACTTCTGGTCAACCCCCAGCCCTGCCATGGGACTCCAGCTGGGCCCTGTGGTTTGGCCACACTTCCCATTGAAAGAACCCCTGACATTTCTGTGGATTCTCACATGAGGAACACCACTATTGTCCTCTCCTAAATGCCAGCCTTTAGGGACTGTGCAATTCCCACCAGAATTACCCTGGGAGGGGGCTCGTGCTCCTCACAGTGCAATTAAGGAGGGGTTTCAGACCACAGCTGTTTTTAGAGCTGCCCGAGGTCGGCAGGAATGTCCCAGGCAGTGGGGATTGGGAAACTGGGATTTACAACCCTCTCCCAGTCACTGGGATTACTCAGAGTCAGCAGAGGCTGAGGAGCAGAAAATCCTACCCAGGGAGAGATGCTGGATTTCTCAGCAGTGATTCACCCTCCCAGCACAGAGAAATCAGGGAAATCCAGGGATCCAGGAGAGCTGGAGAGGGACTGGGGACAAGGGCTGGAGGGACAGGAGCCAGGGAATGGCTCCCAGTGCCAGAGGGCAGGGCTGGCTGGGATCTTGGGAATCAGGAATTGTTCCCTGGCAGAGTGGGCAGGCCCTGGCACAGGGTGCCCAGAGCAGCTGTGGCTGCCCCTGGATCCCTGGCAGTGCCCAAGGCCAGGCTGGACACTGGGGCTGGGAGCAGCCTGGGACGTGGGATGATCCCCAAAATCCCTCCCCACCCAAACCAGTTTGTGATTCCGTGAGAGAATGGAGATCCTGGCAGTGCTGGACACATCCTGGGAGACTCTTTGGGCAGAAATAACCTGGTCACCCCCTACGAGAAATCCCTGACCCCAACAGCCCTGGTTTATATCCCCAAATCTTCCTTCCTTAGCAACAGCTCAGCAAACAGAGCTGATCCTAAGCAGGGATGAGTTTCAGGGATCAAACCCCAGATCCAGCTGCAGGAGCCCAGGAGCCAGGCTGACTTTTGTCACTCCAATCCTTCCCTGGATGATTCCCAAGCAGCACATCCCTGGCTGCTGGTGCCCAGCTCCCAGGCAGGAGAAGATTTCCAGGGTGACACCGAAGATCCTGAAATTCTTCATGCCCACTCTGCCAGCAGAGGGGATTTTGGTGCACTCTGGATTCAGGGAGAAAATCCTTGTGTGCTCAAACTTCCCAGGATCAGGGCAGTGGAATTCTTTGATGGTGCAGTGCCCTCAGTCTGTTGGAGAAACCTCCAGAGTGCAACATTCCCCACGGAAAAGATCAGGAAGAGGGAGGGATTGAGGACATTCCCAAGATCTTCCCCATTTCTTGGCTGAGCAAACCTTTCCAAGCCAGAGCTGTTATTTGAATCCTTTTCCCAAGGCTGTGCATCCCCAAAATCCACAAAGGAGAAACCCAGCAGATTAAGGAGCAGGAAACTCCTCATTTTCTACCCTCTGAAAAGCTGAGGAAGGGCTGAGGAGCTTCACTCCTGGATTCTTTGGGAAACAAAATTCAAGTCCTAGCATTCCAGCTGCTCAGGCCTTTGGGAATGGCCGTAGAATTTCAGGCCATGGTTTGGCTGCACAGCTCCTCTGGCTCTCCAGTGTCCTGGAATTTTACTCTTGGTGATCCAGAGCCTCTGAGAACCCATGGGAGGATCAAAAAGGCTGGAACACATCCCAAGGTCTCCCTTCCTCCACAGGGAATTATCATCTCTCAGGGCACAAATATCCCTTTTTTTTTTCCTGGCCCAACAGCAGTCCCAGGACTGCTCCAGTTTGATGCCCTCACCTCCATTCTGGTGTTTGCTGTTCACCAGCTTCCCAAAATAATCCAGCTCTTGGTCTGGGAGCTGACTGGCCTCAATAAATTGCAACCCCCACCCCACCTCTTATTAAAACAACAAAAAAATTTTTAAAAGGTGCCTATTAGGAACTATCAGTTATGAGGGAAATAGTACCTGCAGCTGAGAGGCAGCTGTGGAGAGGTTTATGAATAAATCTGGGGGCTGAGGCAGCTCCAGTGCTGGGACAACCACACTCCAGTCCTGCTCTTGCCATCCCCCAAACCTGGGATAAGACGGGAAATGGGTCCCTGAGAAAGAGGGCCATGAATTATTCTAACTCACACCAAATGATGGCACAGATTCCATAATAACCTGAGGGGCTCGTGGCCAAAGAGCATCCAGGATTTTCCTGCTGAGTGCAGGAGAGCCCTGGAGGGGCTGGAGTGTGTCCAGGGCAGGGAAGGGAGCTGGGGAAGGGGCTGGAGCCCCAGGAGGGGCTGAGGGAGCTGGGAAGGGGCTGAGCCTGGAGAAAAGGAGGCTCAGGGGGGCCCTTGTGGCTCTGCACAACTCCTGCCAGGAGGGGACAGCCGGGGGGGTCGGGCTCTGCTGCCAGGGCACAGGGACAGGAGGAGAGGGAACGGCCTCAGGCTGGGCCAGGGGAGGCTCAGCTGGGCCAGCAGCAGGAATTTCCCCATGGAAAGGGAGCTCAGGCCTTGGAACTGCCCAGGGAGATTTGCAGTGCCCATCCCTGGAGGTGTCACCTGGAGGTGGCACTCAGAGCTCTGGGCTGGGGACAAGGTGGGCACAGCTGGGACTGCCTGGGCTGGGAGGGCTTTGCCAGCCCCAGGGATCCTGGGATTCTCTAAATCTGGGAAGTTGGCTAATTTGCCACTCCAGCTCTTTCCAGAGCTGGGATGGAGACCCCAGCTGACCATGGGGACATGCCAGCCCCTGTGGAGTCAGGGACGTTCCCTCCGTGTCTTTTTTTGTTTGGATGTCATTGCTTTTCCTTTCCACTCTTAATTAAGCTGAATGAACATACAAAGTAAACTTGATGAAATACATTCACATCAAAAAGTCCTGGCAGGAACACAACCTGCAGTTCCTGGGGAGCTCTTTCTCAGCAAGTCCCTGATAAGGACAATTTGGCAGTGTTACATTGAAGCCCTTATGAGAATCTATTGTGGCTGGAAGAAGAGTTTCTGGAGTTTTAAGGAAGAGGTTTAATTAATTCTGAGGTTTAACTGAGTCTGAATTGATTCTGCCTGGAAGCTTGGGGCACAGCTGGGACTCCCTGGCCTTGGAAATCTTTTCCAACCCCAGGGATCCTGGGATCAACCTTGAAATGGGGAGAAATCAAATGCAAAATTTAAAACTACACCAAGGAAACTGAAAAAGGACAAACCACCAACATTTTTACATTTCAAACCCCTGCTGAGCTCCGTGTAGTGGAGTTGAAATCTTTGTTATTCCCCTTAGTACTCAGTCCAATTCCAGGGCCCAAATTCCAGCTCAGAAGCAAATTCCCTTTAAACCCCAGGCTTTCTGTCCACTTTCTATTTAAGAAAACCTTTGGAGAAACCCCCGAGTGAGACACATCCTTGCAGGTGGCACTTTCTACATAAAAAAAGTGAATTTTCAGCAGTGAGGGCAGCTCAGAGATCCAAACCTGGGGCACAATTCCCAAATCCACGGCTCCTCCTGGCTGAGCTCATCCCTGGGTGGGAGCAAGGTCTGTCCCAACAAGGAAAAATCATGGATAAGCAAAGCTCTGCCTGGAGCAGGCAGCAGCTACAACAATAAAAGCGCTTCTAATCCAGATTCAGCTTCAGGGAGTGTGTAGTGCATTCCCTCTGTTCTTCCAATGATTTTTCCAGGAAAAAAGAAAATCAAATTTGAATTAAAAAAAAAACCCCAAAAAACAACAAACACAAAAAAACCCACAAAAAAAAAACCCAGAAAAAAACCCCAAACCAACAACAACAAAAACCAAAAAACAAACAACAAAAAACCAAAAAAAACCCCCAAAAAACCAAAAAACCAACCAACCAACCAACCAAACTAAACCAAAAACAAAGACAAAAACAAAACAACAACAAAAAAAACACACCAAAAAAACCCCCCAAAAACCCCCCAAAAATCTCCAAGGTGAAAATACCCCCAAACGAACAAACCCCACAAATCCAGACATTCACAACTCTTAAAGTAAGGTGCAGAGAAAAAGAAAATGTTATTCTTTTTTTCTGATGCATTAAAAAAAAAAGGAGAGAAGATATTCAGAAGAACTGGTTTCTTTTCTTCCCCAAAATTCCACATCCGAGGCAAAAAAAAAAAAAAAAAAAGAGCACAAAACCCCCCTAGGAATGATCCAACCACTGGAATTACATCAGAGAGCAGGAGGTCTTTATGTACAGCAAAAATAGCACTGATTTTCCTCCAGTTTTCAACAAAAGGAAGACAAAAAAGACACATAAACATTTCATCCTGATGTTTTTTGAGATGTCCACTCGATGGCAAAGCAAAGCATCTTTGATTCTCCTGCTCCTAACAAAAGCTTGGGGAGTCTCTAATTCCCACCTGGAGTTTTCTGGCCTTACCTAAAAAGGATTTTTTTTTACCTGTGCTTTGAATATTTTTTACCTTGAGGACCGTGAGGTGGCTTTTGGCAGTGAAAGCTTTGGGAGTTTTTGATACTTAAAAAAAAAAAAACAAAGAGTCAGGTTTTATTTTTAACCACATTTTTATTGCCTTTTTTTCCCCCCCACTAAAACAAACCCCCAGCAAATCACATCCTGGATTTCTATATTTACACTGCAGACTTCTTAATCTCTCATGTAAATATCCATATTCTGGAGTAATCTCTGAAAAAAAAAAAATGCTATTTATAGCATCCTGCTGCTGGAGAAATCTTCATTATCAACGTAATGCTCCCAGAGAAAAGCAAATCAATTTGCAGAGTTGTCAAATAGCGAGATAAGCACCCAGATTAAAACCATTCCAATTATTTTAAACAAAAAAGAAACCTCAGTTGTTACAATAATGAAGATACTGTGAGAGACCACACGCATCCCATGGCCAAAAGTGATTTTTTTTTTTTTTTGGATTGACAGGAGGTATCACAATTCCAGCAATAAAAAATGGGTTAAAGGTTTCAAACATTTGGGATTTTTCAGTTTTTCTTGGCAGAGAGTTTCTCTTCAGGGCTGACTGGGATGATGCCACTGCATTCTTCTGCCTTGCCCACGGGGTGTTTGACAAAAGCCCTTCTGATGACATCAATGTCCCGTCCCAAGTGGTCCATCATGGAGGACACGATGGAAGGGGGGGCCTCGAGGTCTATCAAAAAATACCTGCAATGAGAAACAACACCAAATAAACCAAAATAACCGGGCTGGGACCAAATAAACCAAAATACCTGGGCTGGGACCAAATAAACCAAATAAACCAAATAAACCCAAACACCTGGGCTGGGACCAAATAAACCAAAATATCTGGGCTGGAACCAAAAAAAAACCAAAATACCTGGGCTGGGACCAAATAAACCAAAATACTTGGGCTGGGACCAAATAAACCAAAACAGCCAGGCTGGGACCAAATAAACCAAATAAACCAAAATACCTGGGCTGGAACCAAATAAACCAAAATATCTGGGCTGGAACCAAAATACCTGGGCTGGGACCAAATAAACCAAAACACCTGGGCTGGGAACAAATAAACCAAAATATCTGGGCTGGAACCAAAAAAAAACCAAAATACCTGGGCTGGGACCAAATAAACCAAAACAACTGGGCTGGGACCAAATAAACCAAAATATCTGGGCTGGAACCAAAAAAAAACCAAAATACCTGGGCTGGGACCAAATAAACCAAAATACTTGGGCTGGGACCAAATAAACCAAAACAGCCAGGCTGGGACCAAATAAACCAAATAAACCAAAATACCTGGGCTGGAACCAAATAAACCAAAATATCTGGGCTGGAACCAAAATACCTGGGCTGGGACCAAATAAACCAAAACACCTGGGCTGGGAACAAATAAACCAAAATACCTGGGCTGAAATCAAATAAACCAAAACACCTGGGCTGAAATCAAATAAACCAAATAAACCAAATAAACCCAAACACCTGGGCTGGGACCAAATAAACCAAAATACCTGGGCTGGGACCAAATAAACCAAAATGCCCAGGGTGGAACCAAATAAACCAAACACCCAGGCTGGAACCAAATAAACCAAAATACCCGGGCTGAAATCAAATAAACCAAATAAACCCAAACACCTGGGCTGGGACCAAATAAACCAAATAAACCAAAATACCTGGGCTGGAACCAAATAAACCAAAATACCTGGGCTGGGACCAAATAAACCAAAACAGCCAGGCTGGAACCAAATAAACCAAAATACCCGGGCTGAAATCAAATAAACCAAATAAACCAAATAAACCCAAACACCTGGGCTGGGACCAAATAAACCAAAATACCCGGGCTGGGACCAAATAAACCAAATAAACCAAAATACCTGGGCTGGAACCAAATAAACCAAAATAGCTGGGCTGGGACCAAATAAACCAAAACACCCAAGCTGGGACCAAATAAACCAAAACAGCCAGGCTGGGACCAAATAAACCCAAACACCTGGGCTGGGACCAAATAAACCAAAATACCCGGGCTGGGACCAAATAAACCAAAACACCCAAGCTGGGACCAAATAAACCAAAATACCCGGGCTGGGACCAAATAAACCAAATAAACCAAAATACCTGGGCTGGAACCAAATAAACCAAAATAGCTGGGCTGGGACCAAATAAACCAAAACACCCAAGCTGGGACCAAATAAACCAAAACAGCCAGGCTGGGACCAAATAAACCAAAACACCCAAGCTGGGACCAAATAAACCAAAATACCTGGGCTGGGACCAAATAAACCAAAATACCCGGGCTGGGACCAAATAAACCAAAATACCTGGGCTGGGACCAAATAAACCAAAATACCCGGGCTGGGACCAAATAAACCAAAACAGCCAGGCTGGAACCAAATAAACCAAAACAACTGGGCTGGGACCAAATAAACCAAAACACCCAAGCTGGGACCAAATAAACCCAAAACAACTGGGCTGGGACCAAATAAACCAGAATACCCAGGCTGGGACCAAATAAACCAAAATACCCGGGCTGAAATCAAATAAACCAAATAAACCAAATAAACCCAAACACCTGGGCTGGGACCAAATAAACCAAAATACCCGGGCTGAAATCAAATAAACCAAATAAACCAAATAAACCCAAACACCTGGGCTGGGACCAAATAAACCAAAACAGCCAGGCTGGGACCAAATAAACCAAAACAGCCAGGCTGGGACCAAATAAACCAAAATATCTGGGCTGGAACCAAATAAACCAAAATACCTGGGCTGCAATTAATTCAAGGAATTCTTCTGGGGGGGGAGTGATTTAAATGAGAGTTCCTAAGATGTTTCTGCTCCTGTGGGATTTTTTTAAATGAGAGTTCTGAGGTTTTTTTCTTGGGTTTTGCTACCTGGGTTGTTTGAAATAAAAGCTCAATGTTAGCTTGATTTCAATGATGGAAAGTTCAGCTGAACTCTGTTGGAATCATGGAATATCCTGAGCTGGGAGATGTCCCACAGGATCATCCAGGCCCTGCACAGACACCCAACAATGCCAGTTTTTTCCTGGGAATGTTGTCCCAACACCCCTGGAGCTCTGTCCAGCACTGCTGACCCAAGGAAATCGAGGACTTTTCTTTTTCCTCTTTTATTCATTCCCACATCCTGACTTGGACAATTTTTAAGATGAGGTAGGATGGCAGGAGCAGCTCCTTCCTCAAATTCCTGACAGGTTTTTGGGAGAACAGATGCTGGTGGGAAACATCTCAAGCTCATCCACACACACAGAGATTCCTTCCTGCAAAGCTCTGCCTTGGAGCTGAAGGCAGATATGAAAAATATATTAAAAAAAAAAAAAAAAAAGGCAAAGAGGTGGATTTCTCCCAAATCACATCTTTGATGCGAGCACGGCTTCAATCTTCAATCTGCTGGAGATTGATGAGCACCCAGCAGTGCTGACCTTGGTGGGACTGAACCATGGAATGTCCTGAGTGGGAATAAACCCACAGGGATCATCAATCCCATCCTGTCCCTGCCCAGAGCCCCCAGCAATCCCCCCTGGGCATCCCTGGCAGTGCTGCCCAAAGGCTCCTGGAGCTCTGGCAGCCTCGGGGCCGTGCCCATTCCCTGGGGAGCCTGGGCAGTGCCAGCACCCTCTGGGGGAAGCACCTTGCCCTCCAATCCCACCCCAATCCTGTGACAGTTCTGGTTTCTTTTTCTCTGCCAAGGTCAGGATGAATACCACGGGAAATGCAGATTTTGGGTGTTTATTGTCTCTCATCTATTTACAGACTCACCAGCCCTGAGCTCAATCTCTCAAGCCAGAGAAAGGAGGTAAAATGGAGAGCTTCTAACTACTTCCAAGGTTATTTAAGCAATAATCCCCCAATAATGAGGTGACACCTGGATTATTTATACTTTTGACCCAATAATGACCACCCAAGGCCTGCAGTGCAGACCTTCTTCACCCAATTACAGCAAACCACCCAAACCCATGGAGAAGAAGGAAGAAGAAGTTGAAGAAGAAGGACCCAGACAATGCCCAAAATTCTCCATTTTGACTCACACACATTACTATATACCAAAATCCCAAAATCCAACCCCAACCCCTCCTGGCCCAGCTCCAGCTGCTCCCTGGGTGCTGTCCCTGTGCCAGGTCTCAGATCCCCAGGGAACCCTTTGGTGTCCCCACAGCTCTCCTGACATCCAGGAGGAAACAGCCACCACCACCCTGCAGGAAGCAGAATGTGGCTCCCTGCTGATATCTCAATAACCAAAGTCATTTCTGCAATAAATCCCTTTCCTGAAGATCTGCACCCTCTTCAGGAGCTCAGCTGGAGTTTTCCAGGAGGTTTTCCCAGCTCCAGCACACCTGAGGGAGCAAAGGGGTGTCCTGCACTTCCCTGGCCTGTTCCAGCCAGGGGACACAACAGACCCTGTGCATCAATTCCTGCCCAAGATCCCAGCCAGCCCTGCCCTCTGGCACTGGGAAGCCATTCCCTGGGTCCTGTCCCTCCATTCCTTGGGAATTGTCTCACAGAGAAAGTGATGAAAAAGTTCTGGTTCCAGCTTTACTGGCAGTGCTGGGTCATTCACAACATTTCATGGGAGAAGGGCTGGCTGGGATCTTGGGAATCAGGAATTTTTTCCCTGGCAGGGTGGGCAGGCCCTGGCACAGGGTGCCCAGAGCAGCTGTGGCTGCCCCTGGATCCCTGGCAGTGCCCAAGGCCAGGCTGGACACTGGGGCTGGGAGCAGCCTGGGACAGTGGGAGGTGTCCCTGGCACCCCAAACCACTCCATGGGTGGGTTTTAAGGTCCCTTCCAACCCAAACCATTCCAGAATCCCACAGTTCTCCAAGCCCACACAACCCAAAAGTGACATCCCTTGAGTGAAGTCACGTTATCCAAGCAGGGTCAAACATCCCAGTTTCATTTCCAAACTGCCCCTGACAGAGAGCACTTTGCAGGAATTTTGGACTTAAATTTATATTTAAATTAAATTTGGATTTAGTTGACCTAAGTCAACTACAGCAGGAGCATCCCATGTTGGCAAAGGTGATCCTGGAGGGAAAGTCCCCAAGACCAGAAGGGAACTGGGAATCTGGAGGGGAAATGCAGGAGGTGGGGCCGTGACCAAGCCCTGCTCGTGTCCTTCAGGCTGCACTGGGTTCATTTTCTTTGCGTCACATCCCAAATATTGCACCCCAAGAGCCCCGTGGGGCCAGGAATGACTCAGGCAACGCTGCTGGATTGCAGAACCCACCCCTGGAAAACATGGGAAGAACACTTCTCCTCAGGCACCACCCTGATCTCACACCAGCATCCACCTAACAGCCTCAACTCATCCCCACATCCTTCCCACAAAGTTTAAACTCTTTATGGGACAGGTAGGATGGTAAAAAACCTCAAATCCTGAGGCAGGAGAGGTGCCCATCAGGAATGGGTTGTGCCTGGGTGTCCCTGAAGCCAAGGGAGCAGTGCCAGCCCAGCATTCCAGGAGCTCCAAGAATGGTTCGTCCCAGGGATTTGCAGGAGCTCTGCTGGGCTCGTTCCTCCCCACAAACCCCCACAGCACCAACATCTGGCTTTGGGGACACTGGGCTGCCCACTGGCCTGTGGGTTCCAGAATGCAGAGGTGCCACCAGGGCTGGGGTTCAGGGACAGGATCCATTTCCCAGCCTGGAAAACGTTCTGGCAGCGCAGCCCAGCGGGATCCAAGGACGCGCCGCCCCCGGCGCGGGATTCTCTGGTAAAGCCATCACAGCCCACTGGTGGATTTAGCAGATGGCACTTGAACTCTCCTCCTTGGGAAGCAGCCTCCCAAACCCTCTCACCTCTCCCAGGGAGGAGGATGGGGGCAGCAATTCCAGCGGGTGACTCCTGCCCCCTTCCCTCGCACCCATCCCGTCGCCATCCCCGCTCCTCGCCCAGAATTTGATTCCATTTCTGCCCAGCTCTCCTCTGCTGCTTCTCATTGTGCTCCTAAAATGGCAAGAGGGTTGGGTTTTTTTTTTTTGTTTTGTTTTGTTGTTTGTGTTTTTTTTTTTTCCTCCTTCCCTCCAAAGGCTGCTTTGCAACTTTGTGCTTTCTCTGCCATTAGCAAAGGGTGGAAATTTCCACTGACGCACTGTTGATAAGCCAAGGAGAGGCAGGGGGGGAAGGGAGGATGAGCTGTTCCAGCAGATCTTTCTGACTCCTCGCAGGAAAAAAGGTATTTTATCAAAACTGCAGGCACTGGGAACGACGTGTGGGGCTTTCAAAAACAACCACCTCTCCCCAACGTGAGCGAGATTGCTTCCCTCTACCACAAGAACAACAACAAAAAAAAAAAAAGAGAGAAAGAGAGAGAGAAGGGAGAAAGAAGCGACGTAAAAAAATAAAAAAAAAATTGGATTTCTTCAGGAAAGAAAGGAGGGCTGGAAAAACAATGAGCAACACAATGGACAATGAAGTCCCTGAGGAGATCTGAACCCCCTTCCCCTCCAATCTCCACACTGCAATCAGCTGGCAGGAGGCCACGGGGGTTTTTAAACCCTCAAACCTTCACTGCAGGCAGTGATCTGTGACCCCACAACGCCGCTGATTGTGCAGCAAACAACCCCAAACCCCAGCGAGACAAAGGCAGGGAAAAATACAGGAATGCAGCAGGGAAACCACCTCGTCCCTGCAAACAGAAATGCAAAAAGCATTTGTGCTCTCTAGGAGTCACCGGGGGAGAAATGCAGGAAAATTCCACTGATTCACGATGAGCCCACAGTTATTTTTGTCCTCCTGCTTGACTGCAAACACAAGGATGATTTAAATGCAGGGGAGCAGACTGGAACACATTAAAACAATGCATTAACTCCAAAAAAAAAAAAAAATTAAAATATAAGATGGTCTCAAATACAGGAGGACATCTCAAATAAAAAAAAAAAAAGAGCCAGGTTTCATTTCTCAAATTTACCATATTCCAGCCAGAAATGGTTTGAACCCTGAGTCCTAAGGATGCTCAAATCAGATGGCCAGGGTAGGACTCCAAGGAACCTGGGTGAAAATTCCCTTTGAAATCCTCCTGGAAGACAACTCTGAGCCAAGGGGAACAGTGAAGACATGGTGGGCTTGGAAGAGGCTGTGGGGTCCCATGGTTTTGGCCCGAAAATGTTTCCCTGTGTGGAGGTGGAAGACCCAAGGGAAAGAAAATGTTCTGAGGAACAGCAGAGGTGAAAGGAGCAGAAAACACCTGGAGGAAACCACAGCAGGTGCAGGAGGAGCTTCACGTTGTCCTCATTAAGGTAATTCCATTTTTTTTTTTTACCTGAATGTTCATTTTTAAGACCATGGAAATGGGGGAATTTGCTTTGCCCCTCCTCAGCAGGGCAAGTTCATGGTCAGGACTGTCAGAAGGACCAGCACAGGTGTTGCCTTTAGCTTTTAAAAATACGGCAGTGGGAGTTCCTTGAAAATCTGGGAAGGATGAGATCAAACCCAAAAGTTGGACTTTAGTGACCAAACTGTGCCACAGCAATGATGGGAACGATCCTCAGAGAGCTTGGGGGGAGATTCACCCACAACCCCAAGGAATGGCATTTCCAAAATTTCCATCCACCTGTTGTTCAGCTAATTAAATCATGGGAAGATGTTTCGTCAGTTTAAAGATAATTAGGGAAAAAAAAGAAAAGATGAAAATTAAAACCAACCCCCCAAATGGTGGCTGGTTCCCACCCCACCAAGCCCAGTGGCCACCACACTCAAGCCAGGAGCTTTCCCGAGGCTGTCACAGGATTTGGTGGATTCTGGTGCCCCCACATCACCAGCTTTGCTCGAGGCCTCTAAAAAGCACCAAAATTCCCAAGGGCACTTGCACAGGTAAGGTGGAAAGGAAAAAAAAACAAAACAAAAACCAACATCCCAAACATTTCAGGGCTTTGATCCTTGAGGCACATCCATGCTTAACAGGGGAAAAAGAATTTGAAGTAATGGTTCAACTGATCAATGAAGAAAGCCCCATCTAGTGGAAGGAGACAATCAATTGAGCAGAAAATACTTCAAATGTGCATAAATCCACAAAAATTCCAGCTGCTTTTGTCCTCATCCACGTGCACTGCAGAGCCAGGACACCTTTCTGCCCAAACAGCTCAAGATGTTCTAAAGTCCAAACAGCAACGAGAAGCTGGGTTGGGCATTAAGTTTAAATTTATTTTGGGGAGGGATTAAGCAAGGAAAAAAATTCATCTGCTTTCATGTGTTTTTGTTTTGCCCTCTTTGGTCTTCAAGAGCCATGAAAAGTGCATCAAGAGGCTGGATCTGAGCGAGGCCAAACACGTCTGGAGAGTGAATTCCTTTAACTCTGCACCATTTGTGTTGAACAAAGGGTGGGGAGAGGGCTGTTCAGACCTGGGAAGGCTCCAGAGAACAGTTCTGACAGGTAATAACCATTATTTCAGTCTCACAAATAGAGGCAATCAAATTGTACCCAGGTGGTGGGGGGTGATCAGCGAGCACTTCAACCTCTCCCATCCGCGCGGAAAAAAATTCATCCTGCCACAAGCAGAAGGTTTAAAATCGAATTGTGCAACTCTCCAAGCTCAGCTGCTTTGTGGGGAGAGGCAAAGCCTGAACATGTAACAAGAATTTACAGGGAAATGTTCCCACAAGAGTCAGAAAAAAGGGGGTGTCCAGAGAGGTTGTGGATTCCTCATCCCTGGAAATGTCCAGGATGGATGGGGCTTGGAGCAGCCCGGGAGAGTGGAAGGTCTCAGGTTGGAACTGAATGATCTTCAGGATCCCTTCCAACCCAACCCAACCCAACCCAACCCAACCCATGGTTCCATGGCCAATTATTGAATTATTCCTCTCAATAACCATCCATTCCTGCTGGTTCAGGTTCTGGAAACAAGAGCCTCTCCTGAGCAGGTGCTTTGGCAAAGCCACCTGGAATTTCTGCCTCCTGACCCCCTTGGATGCTGTTGTGTATCCCTTGATCCACAGGGACCCTGGAATTCACCTCCTACAGAAAATCACCCCGGCACGTGTGAAGGTAAACTCCCCAAAATGCAGTTCCTGGATGAGAATTCCTGGTAAACTCCCCAAATGCAATTTTTGGATGATAATTCCTGATAAACTCCCCAAATTGGGTGATAATTCCTGATAAACTCCCCAAATTGGATGATGATTCATAATGAACTCCCCAAAATGCAATTTTTGGATGGTAATTCCTGATGAACTCCCCAAATGCAGTTCCTGGATGAGAATTTGTGATAAAATTCCCAAAATGCAGTTCCTGGATGAGAATTCCTGGTAAACTCCCCAAATGCAATTTTTGGATGATAATTCCTGATAAACTCCCCGAATTGGGTGATAATTCCTGATAAACTCCCCAAATTGGATGATAATTCCTAATGAACTCCCCAAAATGCAATTTTTGGATGGTAATTCCTGATGGACTCCCCAAATACAGTTCCTGGATGGTAGTTCATGATAAAATTCCCAAAATGCAGTTCCTGGATGAGAATTCCTGGTAAACTCCCCAAATTGGGTGATAATTCCTGATAAACTCCCCAAATTGGATGATGATTCATAATGAACTCCCCAAAATGCAGTTTTTGGATGATAATTCCTGGTGAACTCCCTAAATGCAGTTCCTGGATGAGAATTCGTGATAAAATTCCCAAAATGCAGTTCCTGGATGATCATTCCTGATAAAATTCCCAAAATGCAGTTCAGCAAGAACAAAAGCAAGCCCTGGGTTTGCTATTTCAGAGAACACGGGGGCTGAGGAGACAACTGGGAGTGAAGAGCAAAACAAAAAGATGAAGAGGCAAAGCAAGCAAATAACAAAAGAAAATTGCCATCTCTTCAAAATCAAATTTGAAAGCAAGAAAAAAAAGAACCCAACCAGGCAATGAAAAACTGGCAAATAGAATGTGGAAATTGTTATGAACAATCAAGAGTTTTGCTGGAGAACTCGTAAGTCATGGAATGGTTTGGGTTGGAAGGGAACTTAAAGCCCATCCAGTGGCACCCCTGCCATGGCAGGGACACCTCCCACTGTCCCAGGCTGCTCCCAGCCCTGTCCAACGTGGCTTTGGAACTCCCATAGAAATAAATGTGCAGCTCAATGAAATAAAGTGAATGAGATCATAAAAATGTGGGGAGAAAGGTGTAAAAACGTTCCCAGTTTTTTACAGGTAGATTTGGCAGAGGGAATCCCACACATCCCAAAGCCAAGGAGAAGGAAAGGCCCTGGTGCTCCATCAGTCCCCAAACCCTGAGCAGGCTGAGCTCCATCACCTTTGCTCCAGAAACCCAAAATAAGAATGAAAACAACATTGGAGGGGGGCTAAAAACCACTAAAGACTCTCAAATTCCAACCCCTCAGTATTCCAAGTTCCTCCTCCAATCCCCCGATGTAGCCCTGGCTCATGCCTAAAATGTTTTAATTTTCTAAAACTCTTTTCCCCAAAAAAATTTCTATCAACAAAACCCATATTTTTTCCTAACTATAACCTTTATTTACATTCCTTTCCCTAAGAGGGACTTCTTCTTGATGTCCCTCTAATTTAACCAAAGGTAATTAAAAAAATTTATCTTTGTTTCACCAATTAAAATTGTTCCCTATAAAATCATATTTAAAAAAAAACAAAAACAAAAAGCAAAAATAAACACATTTTCATTTTCAGCCATTTTCAGCCTTCTAAAGTCAAAGTCTGTATCATTGCAATCTTTAACAACATCACCCCATCCCAGCTCCTGCAGCTTCACAGGTTCCTGATCTGCAAATCCTCAGAGCCACCACCTTCCCAAAGGAACGTGTGAATCTTAATTTTTATTTTAAATTTTTTTTTCAGTTGTTTTGGAGCTGCTTTTGGATCATCTGCCCCGCAGTTCAAACCCCCCCCAAGCCCAAGGCTGGCCCCTGAGCTCTGCCCTGAGCCACGGAGAGGCACCAGGGTGGGCTTGAGGCAGGGCCAGAGCAAACAGGGAACCACAAAGTGCCACCCCCAGCCTGCTACTATCACTTTACAACCAGTTGGGATCTGCTCCAGCTCCGCCCTGACCAACTCTGCTCTGCTGTCCTCAGCCAGCCCCAGCCTGGAGAGGGGTTGGAGAGGGGTTCAGTGGTTCTGGGGCATCTCAAACAGCAAACAGAGCCAGAGTTGAACATTCCTTCGATTCAAAGGCTGGCACACACCTTATTTAAATCAGGTTGGTTTTGTTTGTGCCAGGCAGAAACAGCTCTGGGACCAAAAAAAACCCCACCAAGCACCTTAAAAGCAAATTAAATGCAGCTCATTAATAACAAGTAGTGGCGAGTAAAAGAAATGCTTGGCACAAATCTGTTGCCCGGCAGGAGGGGAAAGCTGGGAATCTTTATTTAAATACATCCTTCCCCTGGTTTTTCACAGCCAGGGCTCCAAGTCTCACCTAAATTTCCATTCCTGGAACCTGGTCCTTGCCACGTTTTAATTCACCCACAGGATGAAACTGTTGCCATTTCAAATCGTTCCCTGAAATAGTTAAAAACCCCAAATATTCGTGTTCCACTGTGAATAAAATAAATGTGAATGAGTGGCCAATTCGGTTTAAAGATCAGGGAATCAGGGGTTGAAAAGTTTGATTCTTTAGATGAATCCACACAATTCCCAAAACTCAATTTTCCTAATGACCTTACAGGCCAAACCTGTCAATCTTAAGTCTTCCAAAAAAATTAAATAAAACAAAAGGAGGAGGGTGATGCCCAAAGAGATACATTTGAGAGAAAAACCTAAATTTTAGCACCTCCTCAACGAGCAGAATCTGCTGAGAGGGAATAATTCCATTGTTTGCAGGATCTGAGGTCTTCAGGAGAGTAAAACTGCTCCTGCCAGTGACAGCTGAGGGCCACAATCCCCCTTGGCAGGCTTGGAGAAATCTGTTTTACACAGCAGTTGCCAGAAAATTCCTTTTCCCTGTGCAGTCTCTTGGATATTGTTAAGTTTGTAACATGCCTGTAATGCACTTTATATCCACAATATCCCAGATGATGCAGGAGCACTCCAGAACTCAGGGATAAAAAAAAAAAAGCCTTTTTTGAAGGACAAACCATCCCTCCTGCTGATTTATGAATTTGTATTTTCTGCTTTAACTCCTTCCCCATCTCTAAAATCACCACCAAACCCTGCACAAGCTTGGCCCTGAAAATCATGGAATGGGTTGGGTTGGGAGGGGAGTTAAAGATCATTCCATGGGCAGGGAATCTTCCACCAGCCCCATTCCATTAATTTATATTAGATTAATTTTCATATAATTCACCAGCCAGGAGGTCCAAAGAAATAATGGATTGAGTGTCCACCTCAAATATCCAACATGCTATAGGAAAATAAATCAGTTAAAGCTCTAAGAGTCAGAAAAACTAAAAAAACCCCAACAACTTCAAAAATATTAAAAACTCAAACAAGCAAAAAAAATTTAAAGCTTTGGAAGATTCAAGATGCTCCCCCCAGAAACTCATTTGAATTCTCACAGAAGCCTCTTAAGTTAATTCAGAATAAGCCAAGGCTAAAGAAAAGTGAAATATTCTGGATTATCCAATGTCCCACTCCACACCAACCTCCTCCAAAAGGGACACAGGAGAATTAAAAATTGTCTGGGAGGGAGAAAAGATTCCAGGATTTCATGGTAAATCCAGGATCTTAGGGAGGTATCTGGTTTTCTTTTTAACTTTGTCCTATTGGAAAAAAAAAAAAAAAAAGGTTATTTTTTACAGCTGCTGTAAAGCAGAACTGGCTGATTTGATAAAGTGGCTCAAAACCTGACTCCTCACTTCCTACTGATGGTTGATTTCCTGAATGTTTTATTTTTTCAATGCAAAACACTGGATGCTCCACCAGGAATCCACCCTGCCTGCCCATGGAGCTGCAAAATCCACAGGAAAATCTCCAGGAATGCAATCCCCTGGAATTCCCAGGTACTGCCACAGCCTCCTCCCGTGGCTCTGGAATCTGAGATCCCAAAGGAAGGCACACAAACCATCTCCTGGAGCACCTCTCTCAATCCCTTCTCCCTTCCAGCAAACCAGAGAGCCTGGGGGAGGCTCCTGGCACATCCAAGGACAGAGATCCAAGGGCAGGAAGAGGGACCCAGAAATATTTGGGGACATCTGACCTGGGAGGGGGAGGAGGAGAAGGAGGAGGCTTTGATCTGGTGGTTTCCTGCTTGAAGGTTGCAGTTATTGGCTCCTAAAACTTTGGTTTACTCAGCACATGGAAGACACCTGCCCTGAGGGCTCTGCAGACAGGAGGGGTTTGCTCAGAGATCTCTGGGAGAAGGATTTGGAAATGCTGGGGGGGGGAGAGCTGGAGCTGCCCCAGCCCAGAGCCCCCCGTGCCCAGTCTGGGGAGCAGGAAAGGAATTGGGATCAGGAAAGGGATTGGGATCAGGAAAGGGATTGGGATTGTGCCCCTGTGCCCCCTCAGGTGAGAGCACCTGCAGAGCTGCCCCAGCCCTGGGGCCCAGCACAGGGAGAGAGGCCAGAGGAGGCAGCAGGATGAGCAGAGGGATGGAGCAGCTCTGCTGGGAGGAAAGGCTGGCAGAGCTGGGATTGTTCAGCCTGGAGAGGAGAAGCTTTGGGCTGAGCTCAGGGTGGCCTTGCAGGGCCTGAAGGAGCCCCAGGAAACCTGGAGAGAGACAATTGCCAAGGGCTGGAGGGACAGGACACAGGGAATGGCCTCAAACTGAAAAATTACAGGTTTAGATCAGATATCAGGAAAAATTTCCTCCCTGGCAGGGTGGGCAGGCCCTGGCACAGGGTGCCCAGAGCAGCTGTGGCTGCCCCTGGATCCCTGGCAGTGCCCAAGGCCAGGCTGGACACTGGGGCTGGGAGCAGCCTGGGACAGTGGAAGGTGTCCCTGGATGGGCTTTGAGGTCCCTCCAAACCCAAACCAGTCCCTGACTCCACTTCAGGCACTCCCATTGTCTCCATGCCTGTTTTGCTCCCCTGCTCCATATGTATTTTTTTTTTTTTTCCAGACCATGGCTTGACCCTGCCAGTTTTGCAATGTAGGATGCAATCCTGCTGCATGCCCATGGGAGCTGAGAAATTCTTGTCTCAAGACAGAATTAGTGATTACCTCATCCTGCTGTCGGAGCAGAAGCATTTTATAACCATTAAAGCCTTTTCCAAGGGCAGAACGAGGAGCTGGTGTTTCTCCCCTTGTGCCAGTGGCAGAGAGATGAAATTCCACTGAGTTGGGGTGCTGAAGTGGAGAGGTTGGATGACAGCTTTTGGATTGGGTGGCAGCACTTCTGCAGTGCAGGTTTTGGCTTCTTCAACAGAAGACAGGGACCAGCATCTCCAGAACTTTGGAGAAGAGATGAAGAGAGGCCACTTCTCCAGGGGATCTGTGCCAGGGCCTCAGCACCTCCACAGGGAGGAATTCCTCCCCAGTATCCCAACTAACCCTCTGGCAATGGGAACCCATTCCCCCTGTCTGTCACTGCATCTTCTTGGAGAAAGTCCCCTTTCCTCCTTTTTGTAGTGCTCCTGAAGGTTCTGAAAGGGCTCTGAGGTCTCCCTGAAGTTTCCCTTCCCCAGGCTGATGGAACAGGAGTGTGGTGGAGATCCCCCCTTCCCCTGGCAGCTCTCACCACTCCCCTTCGGCAGGAGCACCACGAGGCACTCAGGAGAGGGAATGAAACCAGGGATCACCCCTAGAGAGCTGATCCAAGGAGGAGTTTGCAGCTCTGGAGCCCCCCAGGGAAGAGCAGGGCTGGCCAAGCTCCTGCTCCAGGCAGAGGCCTGGCTGCAGGCTCGGGAGGAGCTGGTTAATTGTTATTTGGATTAGGCAGCCCCAGCAGTGGGGGTTGCTTAGCAACATCTCCCAGGCCTTGGGAGAGGCAGCAGCCATTTCAGAGGTGGCCTCAAGGAGCAGAACCACCCCGGGCAGGGGATGGGAGCTGCAGCACCTCCCTCTGCACCGTGGGGCAGCCCAGTGTGCATTCCCATTGATTGTGTTTCCATAAAACACAGGATTACCCTGAACATCCCTAAGTGAGGGGCTGGGAGAGCTGGGGGTGCTCAGCTGGAGAGGAGAAGCTCCAGGGAGAGCTCAGAGCCCCTGGCAGGGCCTGAAGGGGCTCCAGGAGAGCTGGGGAGGGACTGGGGACAAGGGCTGGAGGGACAGGAGCCAGGGAATGGCTCCCAGTGCCAGAGGGCAGGGCTGGCTGGGATCTTGGGAATCAGGAATTGTTCCCTGGCAGGGTGGGCAGGCCCTGGCACAGGGTGCCCAGAGCAGCTGTGGCTGCCCCTGGATCCCTGGCAGTGCCCAAGGCCAGGTTGGACACTGGGGCTGGGAGCAGCCTGGGACAGTGGGAGGTGTCCCTGCCCATGGCAGGAGGTGGAACAAGATGAGCCTTAAAATCCCTCCCAACCCAAACCGTTCCATGGTTCTGGACTTTGTCAAACCCCAAAACTGTTATCAGAAACACAAGCAAGTCTTACAGGGCACCTAAACTTGATAATGAACATTGGAGGAGAGGAACCCGTCCTGCCAAGCAGCAGATCAAGTTCAGCTTTTATCAGGAAACAGCCTAAAAATTGTTATTTAAAAAATAATAATACATAAAATATTAAATTAATAATATACAATATTATATAATATATAATAATATAATAATATAATAACACATATAATATATAATATATAATATATAATATATAATAGATATATAATATATAATATATAATATGTGATATATGATATACCATATATTATATATTATATATTATATACCATATATTATATATTATATATTATAATATATAATGATATATAATATTATATATATAAAATATAATATAATGTAAAATAATAATATTGTTTATGTTGGGGAAAGTTCTGCAGGCCTGGGGCTACAAAAACACAACTGAAAACCAACAGAAAACCGACCCCACTCAGAATAAAACCCACAAACCACTCCAAGCAGGACACACACACACCCCCAACAACCACCCAGCACCTGCCAGGTCCCACCTGCAACCCCCCCAAAAAAAAACCACCAGGAAGACCAAAGGGTTGCTCCTGATGCCCATTTTCCAGGAAAAGGCTTTCAGGGAAAGGCATCACCACCTACCCTCCTCTCTTGTGGCGCTCCTTGTGCTTGGAGATTTTGTAAGGCAGAGACCTTTCCCCCAGGTTCTCCAGGCTCCTCACCACGGCTCCTCTCTCCATCAGAGCCTCCACGGTGCGTTTGAGCACGGCAGCAGTCTCAGGCTGGAAAAGAAAGAAAGGGAAAGTGAGAAATTCATGGAAACCTGGGTGTTTTAGGTGTTAGGAAGGGCACCTGTGCTTGCACAGCTCAGCACTTGCAGAGGTGGAGCTGCGAGCCAAGAAGTCAAAGTGGAAGCGTTAAGGGAGAGGAGTTTTAGGAGCAATTCCTCAGCAAAATCTCCCCAGCAAAATGAAAATGAGTTCGTGGGTTTGACTCACCTGGAATCACTCGGTCTGAGCCTTGCACAAGCCAATATTCCTAGCAAAGGAAAATGATGGACTGGGAACAGTTTTGGGGTCCTTGCACTGTTGTTGGTCATTAATGTTTAAAGTGAGCAATGTGGGGAAAGCACAAATCCACGGCTTGATGTGGAGACAACAGCACCACGTTCACTTGTGTTGTTATTTACACTGCATGTGTGTCACACGTAGAAAACCATGGAATATCCTGGGCTGGAAGGGACCCACAGGGATCACTGATCCAGCTCCTGGCCCTGCACACACCCCAACAATCCCATTCTGTCCCTGGCAGCCTTGTCCAAAGGCTCCTGGAGCTCTGGCAGCCTTGGGGCCGTGCCCATTCCACAGCCTCGTTGCAGGGAGTTGTGGAGAGCAATGAGATCCCCCCCAGCAAACCCTTCTTAACCTCCAGGCAGATTTAAATTAAATTAAATTAAATATTGCTGGGTAAACTCCCTGCCCTCCATCCCTCACCCCTCAGATGACACAGAAGCTTTTTGTCTCTTTTCCACATGTCCAGGGATCAGCACATTCCCTGAGTGGCTGCAAGGCCAACGTGAGGTGCAGTCTCTGAACACAAGGAAGCCAAAGATTTGAGCCCCATGTATTTAAAAACAAAACCAGAGAGAAAGAACAAGAAAAGAAAGCCACAGATTTCTACATTCAGGATTGTAAAATTTGCAACCTTCCCCACTTGTGGCTATACTCTGAAAACATCAACTAATTGTTGGGTTGGAAAGCTTGTCACTATAATCCCTCTCATTCTCCCTCTCCCAAAATTGCCATGGTTTATCCTGGCTTGCCTAAAGCCATCACCCAAACTAAAAATAAGCTGAACTCTGCTAACCAAGAGACCCACAGACACAGGTTCCTTGGTTTGCCTCAGAGCCAGCCCACTTGGGCACAGAGGAAATGGCCCTGCCTGGCTCCCAACTCGTGAGCCACAACATTTTTTCCTGAACAGCCCAGCACTAATTCCAGTCCCCCAGCCCAGCACTAATTCCAGACCCCCAGCCCAGCACTAATTCCAGACCCCAGCCCAGCACTAATTCCAGTCCCCAGCCCAGCACCAATTCCAGACCCCAGCCCAGCACTAATTCCAGTCCCACAGCCCAGCACTAATTCCAGACCCCAGCCCAGCACTAATCCCAGTCCCCCAGCCCAGCACTAATTCCAGACCCCAGCCCAGCACTAATTCCAGTCCCCAGCCCAGCACTAATCCCAGTCCCCAGCCCAGCACTAATCCCAGTCCCCCAGCCCAGCACTAATTCCAGACCCCAGCCCAGCACTAATCCCAGTCCCCAGCCCAGCACTAATTCCAGAGCCCAGCACTAATCCCAGTCCCCAGCCCAGCACTAATTCCAGACCCCAGCCCAGCACTAATCCCAGTCCCCAGCCCAGCACTAATTCCAGACCCCCAGATGTGGGGAGGGAAGAGCAGACAATGGGAGCTGCTGCTGCTCCAGAGGGAGCAGGAAGAGCTCACAAGAGCACGGAGGGCCTGGTTGGGAATTCCAGCTCTGGGCACCCCTCCTGCCCCCACGGGAAACCAGAGCCATTCCCAGCTGGTTTCACCCCTGGTGGGCTCTGCCTGAGACCTTGGGACACATCAGTCGGTCACAAGTTGTCACCTTGTTCTGGAAAGGTCCAGAATCTGGGATGGGGGAGGCTGGAAGGGCCCAGAGTGCTCAGCTGGGATCACCCCAGAGCTCAGGGATTGTGAATATTCTGGAATATCCCCAGGGAGGAGACCCCCCCAGAGCCTCTCTGGGCTCTGCTCAGGGCTGGGCACTGCCCAGGGCAGAATTGCAGGGGAATTGCTGAGCTCAGGCCCTGCCCGGGGCTCTGGGGCCATTGCTGGGCCTGGAGCAGAGCCTGGGCCTGCTCTGCCCTCCCTGAGACAGGGACAGACAGGGACAGACAGGGGGACACAGGGACAGACAGGGACAGACAGGGACAGACAGGGGACAGACAGGGGACAGACAGGGACAGACAGGGGGACACAGGGACAGAAAGGGACAGACAGGGGGACACAGGGACAGACAGGGACAGACAGGGCTGAGGGCCCCTGGAAGAAGGAACCAAAGGACTTTTGCCTACAGATCCAAATTCCCTTCTCCTCCACCTCGACATATTTTAGAGCTGCCCAGAAGAAACCTGTTAACTCCACAGTTCCCACCACGTCAAACGCAGCCCCAGGTGTCACACCAGGCACAGGTGAGGGGACATCCTGAGCACTTTGTCCCCACCTCTGCTTGGCCCCACCTCAAAACCTGTGTCCAGTTGTGGCTCCTGCAGGAGAGCCCTGGAGGGGCTGCAGCGTGTCCAGGGCAGGGAAGGGAGCTGGGGAAGGGGCTGGAGGCCCAGGAGGGGCTGAGGGAGCTGGGAAGGGGCTGAGCCTGGAGAAAAGGAGGCTCAGGGGGGCCCTGGTGGCTCTGCACAACTCCCTGCCAGGAGGGGACAGCCGGGGGGGTCGGGCTCTGCTGCCAGGGCACAGGGACAGGAGGAGAGGGAACGGCCTCAGGCTGGGCCAGGGGAGGCTCAGCTGGGCCAGCAGCAGGAATTTCCTCATGGAAAGGGAGCTCAGGCCTTGGAACTGCCCAGGGAGCTTTGCAGTGCCCATCCCTGGAGGTGTCCCAGAAATGTGGGGTTGTGGCCCCTGAGGATGTGGTTTAAAGGTCAGCCCACTGCTGGTGCCGGTCCATGGCTGGACTGGATCATCTTAAAGGTCTTCTCCAACCTCAGCAATTCCGTGATTCTGGCCTCTCCCTCTCTCCTCACTGATCTGCCAGCTCAGCACAATCCCACCCAAGAGCAGGAAGCTGTTCCATGCACAGCTGGGGGTGCCCCATCTCTTCCCCCCAGGATTAAATCCACGAATGCCCCATCAAAGAAAGAACCATCAAAGCAGCACCAACCACCTCGTCCTGAGGGGATGTTGTGCATCAGAGGGAATAAAAATGCTTCCATGGGTTTTATCAGTCCCACAGCACCCACGTGGCAAGCAGGAATGGTATAAAGAAAGGGGAATTGGGGAAAAAAAATGGGGATTCTCTGGTGGCAAAGTGGCTTCAGGCAGGATCATCAGCCATGAGGCTCAAAGAACAGCCTGGAGACAAAACAAAGGTGGAAATAAAGCCTTTGGAATGCTGATGCCTCCTGAAAAAACCAGGAGCCACCCACCCAGAACCAGGGCTCTGTGAAAGGACTCAGCTCCACTGCTCCTTTTCCCATCTCGTTTCCCCACAAAAAGACCAAGGGATAGAAAATCCAGCACTGGCTACGAAAAAAGCTTTGTCAACCACCAAAACCTCCTCCAAGAAGAGCTTTTGGAGAGAGAAAAAGAAGCAAACACCAAATCCTCAGTAGTTTTAGGGCTAGGACAGTTCTCAAGTTCTTCTGGCCACTTGCTCAGTCCAACAGGAAGCATTTAAAGTCAGTGGGCACATCCCAAATTATAAACAGGAACAACTCCATCCCAATTACTTGATTATCCCTTCAGTGTAGTCAGGGATAAAATTAAGTCTTTTTTTGGTTGCTTAGCAGTTACAAAAGGTTGGTCTGGGATTATTCACTGAGGTGGAAATCAAAGAAGGCAAAAATCCATGTTTGGAAGGGAGCTGCAATTCCAAGCACCAAAACTAAGGGGAGAAACCATTTCCTTGCTGCCACTTACTGCTCAATAAAACATTAGAAGTTATTAGTGAAAATGATTAAAAACTCTGCAATTACTCTGCAACGACCCAGAGCAGCAGCCCCAGGTTGGGTACAACCACTCAGGGCAGTCAGAACAGATCAAAATCCAGATAAATGCAGCATTCCAAGGAAACAGAAAATGTGGGAGCTGTGCTGAACCCCTGGGGGAAATGGGCTGTGCTGGGCCAGGCTGGCTGGAAATGGAGCAATGGAAATGGGAGGGCTCTGAACACCTGCCTGGAACTTCAGGGCTGGGGAAGGATCCCAGACTGATTTGGGTTGGGAGGGACCTCAAATCCCACCCAGTGCCACCCCAGCCATGGCAGGGACACCTCCCACTGTCCCAGGCTGCTCCCAGCCCCAGTGTCCAGCCTGGCCTTGGGCACTGCCAGGGATCCAGGGGCAGCCACAGCTGCTCTGGGCACCCTGTGCCAGGGCCTGCCCACCCTGCCAGGGAACAATTCCTGATTCCCAAGATCCCAGCCAGCCCTGCCCTCTGGCACTGGGAGCCATTCCCTGGCTCCTGTCCCTCCAGCCCTTGTCCCCAGTCCCTCTGCAGCTCTCCTGGAGCCCCTTCAGGCCCTGGCAGGGGCTCTGAGCTCTCCCTGGAGCTTCTCCTCTCCAGCTGAGCACCCCCAGCTCTCCCAGCCTGGCTCCAGAGGGGCTCCAGCCCTTCGTGGCCTCCTCTGGACTCATTCCAACATTTCCACACCTTCCTTGTCTTGGAGCCCCAGACCTGGAGCAATTTGGGGACAGCTGGATAAAGGTTTCTGTAACTTGAACAGAACCATTTTCCCAAGACAGAGTAAGGGACAAATGGGAAACCCCAGGAGCTCCTGACCACGCCAACCTTTCCCTGTTCCCATCCCACACTGAGTGAACACAAAAGCAGGAGAGAAGATTCCAGAAATGGCAAAGAGAAAGTTGCAGCAGGCACGTCACCAAAAATAACTTGGGGGGAAGTGAGCAAAATGACTTCTGAATTAAAATTAACACCCTGTCCTGCAAACAGATTTTATTGAGCATTTGGATGGTGTGGAAGCCAAAGAACCAGATGTGAACACGAAGCCCACGGACCTGGATGCAGAGGAAGCAGCAACTTTAAAACTCAAAGTGATGCCTGAACCCTTCTGTTCCCAAATCCACTTTTCTTCCTCACAGGATCTAAATTCCACGATGAATCTTTTTAAATTTTAACTCAACTTTTAAGCTCCAAGGAAATTATAGAAGAAATTAAACTAAAATCTAAGGAATACAAGTACTCTATAAAACACCAACTCACAGCTAAATTAAAATACCAATCCCAACACTGAATTTAATTCATTTTAGAGAGCTGAAAGACTTGAGAACTTCTAAAAAGAAGCCTAAAAAGGTGTCTTTTAAACCTGAAATAAACAGCAAAAAAATCCTCTATGATTTAGGGACATTTCAATGGTTTATCACTAGGGACAGTTAAAGTTACAACTGACCACAACATCACAGAAGGGTTTGGGTTGGAAGGGATTTTAGGGATCGTCCAGTGCCACCCCTGCCACAGGCAGGGACAACTTCCACTGTCCCAGGCTGCTCCAAGCCCTGTCCAACCTGGCCTTGGGCACTGCCAGGGATGGGGAAGTCCTCAACCTTCCAGGTAAAATCAATTCAGAATCAGTTAAACCTCAGAATTAATTAAACCTCTTTCTTAAAACTCCAGAAACTCTTCTTCCAGCCACAATACTTTCTAATAAGGGTTTCAATGTAACACTGCCAAATTGTCCTTATCAGCAACTTGCTGAGAAAGAGCTCCCCAGGAACTGCAGGTTGTGTTCCTGCCAGGACTTTTTGATGTGAATGTATTTCATCAAGTTTATTTTGTATGTTCATTAAGCTTAATTAAGAGTGGAAAGGAAAAGCAATGACATCCAAACAAAAAAAGACACGGAGGGAAAATCCCTGACTCCACAGGGGCTGGCATGTCCCCATGGTCAGCTGGGGTCCCCATCCCAGCTCTGGAAAGAGCTGGAGTGGCAAATCAGCCAACTTCCCAGATTTAGAGAATCCCAGGATCCCTGGGGCTGGCAAAGCCCTCCCAGCCCAGGCAGTCCCAGCTGTGCCCACCCTGTCCCCAGCCCAGAGCTCTGAGTGCCACCTCCAGGTGACACCTCCAGGGCTGGGCACTGCAAAGCTCCCTGGGCAGTTCCAAGGCCTGAGCTCCCTTTCCATGGGGAAATTCCTGCTGCTGGCCCAGCTGAGCCTCCCCTGGCCCAGCCTGAGGCCGTTCCCTCTCCTCCTGTCCCTGTGCCCTGGCAGCAGAGCCCGACCCCCCCGGCTGTCCCCTCCTGGCAGGAGTTGTGCAGAGCCACCAGGGCCCCCCTGAGCCTCCTGTTCTCCAGGCTCAGCCCCTTCCCAGCTCCCTCAGCCCCTCCTGGGCCTCCAGCCCCTTCCCCAGCTCCCTTCCCTGCCCTGGACACGCTGCAGCCCCTCCAGGGCTCTCCTGCAGGAGCCACAACTGGACCCAGCCCTGGAGCACAGAGGGACAATCCCTGCCCTGCTCCTGCTGGACACACAATTCCTCATCCAGCCCAGGGGCCAGTGGCCTCTTGCCCCACCCAGACTGCTCTAAGCCATCTCTCCCTTCTGTGAGAGGAATTTTCATGGATCAGTCCCAGCTCTGGACACGCAGCTCTCGTGCCCACCCTGCACATCCTCACTGCTGCCCAAGGACAAGGAGTCAGGGTGAAGTAAAACTGAACACAGTGAGTAAAAAACCTTCCTCAGCACGTTTTGTGGACCACAACCATAATTTTTAAATCCTCTCTCTTTTGCAGAACACAAGGATCCTTGGCTCTGGAGCAGAAGAACATTTAAGGTGGAAGTCACAATGTTGTCATCAAGGGAAGAGGGAATGTTGCCAATGCCTTGCTCAAATTCTGCCAGATAAGTCCTGGGATACACAAATCCTCACAAACAGGGCTCAGGTAAATATTAAAAACCACTGCTGACAAAGCATTACAAACATCATAAACTGAACTGTCTTCTCTCACTCCACCAACACCTCAAAAACAAAACCCCAAAAAGCAAATCCTTGAGTACAACCTGATTAAAGTGATGAGAAGATCCAGAGGTGAAACCTCCTGGCTCCTTCCCCTTTCCCAGCACCAGAACATCCACAGGGAAACTGTGGCACCCCCATCCTAGGGGGGGGAATTGAGGAAAAAGGCCCCACTGTCACCACCCCTGTGGGATTTTCCACAGAAATCCTGCCCAGGACCCACCTGGAGGCCCCCACACCCAGAGGAACCTGAAACCCCCAAGAGCAGGAGATTGGGGAGTGAGGCTTGGCCAAGGCAAACAGAAGCAGCTGGTGACAGAGAGGCTGCCTGAACCTCTTTGAGAACCACTGACCTGGAAAGCTGCTCACTGAGTAAACACCTAATAAACTAATTATGAACCGGTTAATTAATAGTAAACTCATGAAAACGCTCCCTCCTGGAAATCACAGACCCCAACAGAGTTTGTAAGGCAGGAAAAGGCTTGGTTTTCATCCCAAATCCAAAGTTTCCCCTCAAAAAAAATATTTCTTATCCCCCCCCGAGACAAACAGCAAGATTTCCATTTTTCTTCTACAACACAGCAGCCAAAGAAGAGAAGGAATGAAAAATTTGGGTTAATTCATTTTCTCTGCAGCTGAACTTCTGGGTTTAGCAGCCCTGCCACGGTTTTTGCCAACATCCCATCTCCAAAGGGACGTGAATCCCTGATTTAACAGCAGGCCTGCCCCTCCCCTTGCTGGACCACCAACACAGGACAAGGAATTCCTAATTCCCACCACAATTCCCAAGTTCATGGTGTCCTTATGGGGGAGACAGGGATGAAGAGAAGGAAGTGGGAGATTCAGAATGTGCTGATGTTTTAACTCCAGAATCAAGAGCAAGGTGCTGGTCTCACTCAAGAGCTGCTTAAGCAGCAGCTGAACAGGATATTTAAAGATTAAAAAAAAAAAAAAAAAGAAGGAATTTTGCACAAAATCCAAGCAGATTCCTCAGCTAAAGGGGGGGTTCACTCCTGTTTTGTACCCTCAGCCCAGCCCAGTCCACCCCAACCCCACCTCCCCAAACCAGGGGCCAAAGTCAGGATTTGGGATCCTGAAGTTCTCCTTGCAGTTTCCAAGAACCCAGTTTGGCTTTGCCTTTGGAATAAGCAGGAATCATCTTTACCTACAGGGTAATGCAGGGCTTACTGAAAGTAAAATACTCCAAAACAGCTCCACAAATCTCTGTTCTGGTGGGTTGGACGGGTTTGGGTGTTTGTTGTTTTTTTGGTTTTGTTTTGTTTTTTTTTTTCCTCTATTTTTATTGAAACTTTGTACAGAAGTTTGAAACATTTCCATACAATACTTTGAGACAGGACAAAATGCCATGGTAAAGGAATGTAAACTGCAAGAAACACAGTCTGAAAAGTATCCAAATACTCTCTAAATAAGAGTTTTAGTTTGAAGACTAATGCAGGAGGCAAAATAATATGCATACAGTATACAAAGAACAGTATACACAGGGCCAGCAGTGCTAACTATGAAAATTTTTGCATCAGATTTACTTCAAAGATTGATAGCAATATGATAATTCTATACACTAGACCAAAATTAATTTATCATACATCGTTTCTATGACAAAAAAGCTTGTCATTAAGGACAGTAGCAACTTACAATATAATTAAGCTGTATTAATCTCATTAACACTTCTAAATCTATATTCCTACTACAGTAAAGGTTTTTTTTCTTTTTTTCAGTATATTGTCTTTATAAGATCTTAACAGACCTTTAAATAACGCTTTACCAAAAGAGACCTGGATCCATTAGAGTGATCTTATCTACATGCCCATTTGGCTTATTTCCAAAAAAAACAACCAAGGGACAAGGAAAAAGGCAGGTTTCAAATGCTATATGATATCATTTGGTTTTGGTCTGAAATGTATTTTTAGAGAGTTTAAAAAAAAAACCCCAACAGAAAAAAGGCAGTTCATTAACTGGTATTTTATATAAAATCTGCAGAAAAATACAACAGCAACAAAACCCAAAAATACTTCACAGATATCTAAAAAAACATTTTTTTTTGTTTTTTTTTTTTTTTTCTCAGAGATACAAGGTAAAGCAGCATCACTTTGACACTGTGCTTTAAAAAAGAAGACGATGAATGAAGAGACTGCTCGAGTGAGATTAGAAAATTTTGCTTTCTTCTTGAAGAAGACTACTAACATTTTGCACAGCAACTATTTTTATAACCACCTCATTTGAAAAGCGTGAATTCCTAGACACACAATTGTCATTTCACCGCCAGTTTTGCTCAAAGTGTCTGACTTTACACAGTGGAACTGAGAATGCCAAGTGTCACCAGATGTCACTATACCATGAGTTCAAGGTTGGAACAGAAGTGAAGCAAATGCCTTGAAACCAACACCAGGAAAAGAAATCGAAGAGAAAGTGTTTTGTAAACAAAACCAAACCACTTTGCAAGGAAAATAAAAGAAAAAAAAAAAAAGAAACCAAAAAACCAAGAGTTCAGAGATCTCACAGTGAAATCAGAAATTCTAATTATATATGTTTTACATTCTAGGACTACTCTTTACCTTAGGCCAATTAAAGCACATTAAACCATTTAATTATATACAAACATTTTCTTTAAAAAAACCAAAAAATAAAAATTAAAACATTGCACAGAAGTCTGCTTTTAACATCACATAACAAGGTTAGTTTTATTTTCAAAACAATTACATTTAAGGGCACAGAACATACAGAATACCAAATTAACAGATGAGTAATTTTGCTTCTCTGTACATGCTAAATCCAAAGATTTCCTTGAGAAAGCTGGAGCTTGGTTAACTCCAGCTTCTTCCATGTCTCCTGTTCTCTGAAAGGGAGCAATTCCCAACACCTCCTCTATCTCAGGATTTAAAAAAATAGATATATAAAAAAAATAAAGCTGTTTTAAAGTTGTAAGCATCTTTTAAGTGCTGGCAGAGCTCCCTGGGTGGCTCTGCCCCCTCCACTGTAACCTCGTGGAAATCAATCCTTTTCTCTCCTCGGTTACAGGGCTCATGACTCTCATCAGAAGTCTCATCCTGGCCCTTCTGGGATCAGGGAACACACAAGTGGAGAAATAAAAAATACACAATATAAGGAATATATACTGAAGGCCATTTTTATTTCTTACAATCTCGCACTGGTTCCTTTCCCTAAAAGCTAAACAGGAAAAATTATTAAAAAAAAAAAAATAAATGACAAAAAAACCCTCTAAACTTTGGCAGAGAATAGCATCAAATCAGCCATTAAAAAAAACCCCAAACCTTAAATAAAAAGTCTCCCAAAATGTACTATTAAACTCTCAAGAAGCCTTCTTTTTTTATTTATTTTTTTGTCTTTTTTTTTAAATAAAAGGCTTTCTACCATTTCCAGGAGCAAAATTCAAATATCTTACCTCAAAAAAAAAAAATAAGTTAAGGGAAATAACAAGAAGAAAAAAAAAAAAAAAGCTGTCATTCCAAACTCAGTTTTCCAAGACTTGTCATCCTAAGCTCGAGGCAATAATAAATAAACCCATTGCTGCAAGACAGAAGCACAACCAGCCCCACACAGGGGGAGAAGGCCAGGCAACAAAATTCTGTCCATGGTGGGAAACACTCTGTGGTTCTGCTGGACCAAAAAAAAATGGGTGTTTCACCCCAAATTCTTTAATTTCCCCCCCCTCAGCAAAGGCTTGTTTACGCTATAAAAAAATCCCTTCTCCTACACAAGGTCCTTCTTGCCAGCAGGCAGCTTGCCTGGAACCTCAGAAATATCTTTATTTAGTAATAAAGGCCTTTTATTAAGTGGTTTTATGCAGCAAAGAATATCAGCAACTTCCAGGACCTCTGTGACACAGCGAGGCTGGAGAGGAGCACACACGAAACACCTCGGAAACACCTGAAGAGGAAAAAAAAAGCACTGGAGAAAGGATTTGCTTCAAAGCTTCACAATACCAGGTCCAAAGATGGGATGGGGAGGGCAGGTTAAATAATTCACGACGATCCTGCCTGCCAATTAGCAGCGTGATTAATGTGGCAGCTCGTTAAGTGTAGCAAAAGGGAGAATAAATGAAGTGGGAGACGGAGCACCTCGGGCTCCGCAGTGCATTCCTGAAGGACTTGACTCCCTTCCACAGCCCAGGATGATTTCCCCACGGATCTGACCCAGCAGGACACTGGAATTGCTGCTGTTAACCCTTCCAAGTGTCCTCTTGGAAGGAGCAAATGACTCGGGGAGGGTTCAGAGGGATGGAAGGAGCAGGGAGAAGCCGATGGAAGCGCCTCCTCCAGCGGCGCCTTCAGCTGCCCGCCCACGTAAGGCACCCTGGGGAACAGCACAGGGGGGCGAGGGAGCCGAGCCAAAGGGTCCCTGAGCTAACCTGGCTTCCCAGGTGTGGTGGCAAAAAGCGCTGGACATTGAGGGCGAGGAGGAGCAGCTGGAAAATCCCAGTGCCAGCCACTGCTCCCAAGTCGTGCCCAGTTCCGAAGGGACACCAGTCTCCTTCACCGGGCATCTGAGCCACATCCCAGCCTTCTCAAGAGGATATTGGTGGACTGAGAATTATCTTTACCCTCTGCAAGCTGGTGTTTTTCACCCTGCCACGATCAAACGTTGCCCCCTAAGTTGTTTTTATCCTGCATGGAAACAATTCCCCACGTTTTACATCGAACCATCCTCAGCCCGCTAATGAAGCAACTTGAGATGCCATTAATTTCACACACCAGGATTTCACCCTTCAATAGGATTTCAAAATGTTTTCCCAAACCAAGCTGTGGCCACACAAACCATGAGAAAATGTGTCTTGTCCCATTGGTAGCAACATCAACACCGGGTATGGTGACTCCTCTCTACAAATACTGTGACAACGCTCCAAGGTTTCCACTTGGGAGTAGTTCTACTGCCCAGCAGCAACAACTAAACCAAGTGGAGAAAAGTGGGGCAGCTCAGCCTCTGGTCAAAGTTTTGGAATGAATGAGATTCAACTGGTATGAGAACACCACCAAAAATAAACAAAACCACCCCCAAAAATTGAAGTGAATCCTTTTATCTAAAAATGCGTTGAAAATTATCTACTTAAAGCCACGTGGATGGCACCACTGGAAAAGCAAACTTTCTCCAGCAGTCAAAGGCAGGATTGACCCAAATTTCACCTCTGCAAAATGGTTTCCCCCACAGGAATTGGTTCTCATTTGTGTGCCAAGGAAATGTTGCTGGACCCCTGAACTGGTTTTGGTGAATGCTCACAGTGGTCCCTCAGCCCAATTTTGGCCCAGCCAGTTCGTGCTCTCCTGAATGAGCTCAGGAGCAAAGACAACTGGAGGAATTTTTTTCCATGGAAAGCCTGGATATGACCACTCTGTCCTGGAGAGGGAAGGAGTTTAATACTGGTGGGTCTTGCTCCCAAAAACCAGGGCCCAGCCTGGCTGGGGGAAGGATGAGAGCACCAACCTGCTGCACACACATCCTCCACACACACCTGGCAACTGCTCATCCCTGCCTGGGCATCCACCCTTCAGGAGGAAAAGATCCCCTGGATCTGGAGACCTACAAACAGCTGTGACTGCCTGGGAGGAATTCAGGTTTTTGGAAAAATCCCGAGGATAGGACAGACCTCAATTGGCGGCACAGATTGTGGCTGCACGCGCTCCCCGTCTCCTGACACCGAATCCCTCAGGATTGTTCTGAGGAGGGAGGGAGGGAGGGAAGGAATTTCTTCACACAAAGGTCACTCATGGGAAGGAGCTGCCCAGCGAGGTGGTGAAGTGCCCAGCCCTGGAGGTGTCCAAGGAATGGGTGACGAGGTGGGGATTGGGCACAGCTTGGAACTCAGTGACCGGGGAAGGGAATTTCCAAGCTCAGAGATTCTGGGATTCCTCAAAAACCCGGAAAGTTTGGCAGGGTGAAAGGGGAAGTGGGAGAAGACACGGGGCAAAAGGACTGTGGAAAACAAGGAGCACTTTCACCTCTCTCCCCCATTTCCCCTTCCTTGCCTTCCCAGTTGTTCTTGCCCTGCAGCATCGAGGCTCAGGGATTCCTCCCAGACACAGCACAGGAAAACCCTTCTCCAGGGTGAAAAACAGCTTTTCAAGACATTCAAAGCCTCCTGCTTCTTTTTTTCTACAAGCAGATTTTTCCCTAAAAATCCTAAGTGTCCTAAAGGTTCAGAAGCTGGAGAGGCTGAATGAATCTTTTTGGCCATTTAGTGAAACTCAAGTAATTCCACCTAAACCTAAGGAAAAATTTCTTTCCATGGAAGTGGCCGAGCCCTGGAACAGCTGCCCAGGGACATCCCAAACCCACCTTAAAAATTCTGGGATTCTTCAATTGCAATATACTACAGACCCCACAGAAAGAATATTTCTTTTTCCTCCTCCTCCATTGACAGTTTGTCATCTCCAGGCTTATTTTTGTTTTAGTTTTTTTCTTTTTTTTTTTAATACAGAAACTTCTCAGTAATGGAATTTACAGTGGATAAAAATCAAAAGACAAAAATTTCCTTACAAAGAATAAAAAAAAGGCAGAAAGCTGCTAAGAGCCATCATGTTTTAAGTGCTATAAAATGAGACAAAACAGCTTCATGTCGCTGCCAGAAGAAAAACGAGAAACTGGGGAAAAAAAAAAAAGGAAAAAAAGCAGTGAGTGCAATTAAAAAGTGCTAAGTTGGCCAAGGTAACACAGTTATTTTATAAATGTGCATCACAGCTCTGCATTTAAAAATCTTTTGACACAGCCTTAATCACTCAGCTTTTACACACTGGTAACTGATTACCTGTTATCTTCACTTAGTGCTGACTGAGCTGTAACTGCCTGACTTCAAACACAGCCACCTGCCTGCCTTTGGTATATTTATACACAGAAAAACAAAAGGTTAGTGCTGCAAATGGAAAAAAAAATAAAAAATAAAGCCAACACAAAAGGGAAAAAAGAAAAAGCCACCACAGGACAGGTTCTGCTTTCAGCAGAGGGAGGACAACACATCTCAAATGGTCTCGAAATAGGCTGAAGCTGAGTTGATCTTACAATTATAGCGTAAACAATGCCTGGGTTGTGGTTATGTTGTTTGAAAAGAAAAGAAAAACCAAAAAAATCTCCAGAGACCTGTATCAACTTCTGTATGTTTAAGCCATACCCTTAAAAGTTCACTATTCACTCACAAAGAGAAGTAGACAAACATGAAGATTCCAAGCGAACAGACACAGACCAGTCCAGTATTTAGTAATAGTTTAACTTTTGGAGTCTCTTCCAGCATTTGTAAACAAACAGTCTCTTCCTCGGCCTCCCGAACCACTCTCTTGTTTACGTTTTTACTTTTAAAGCCACAGAACCAATCTATGAATTTCAACTGTCTCGCCTTGTCGTCAGTCCCCTCCTCCTCCTCGTGCTTTTTCTCCCCCATCAGGGCGGCCTGCCCGTTGGAGTAACAATCCACGGGCGTCTCCACCTCGGAGTGGCTCACCGAGATCACCGGGTTGCTGTCATCCCTGCACGTCACCAGGAGGTTGATGTCCTCCGGCTTCACGTTCTTAATGTTCTCCTCCGACTTCCCGTTGGGAATGATGTGGTTGGCGTTCTCGTTGCACTTGAGGACGCTCTTCTCCTGCGCCTGGTACAGCTCCCCCTTGCCGGCGCTCTCCGGCGCGCCGCGCTTCCTCAGCGCCCAGAAGGTGGTGGTCCTCACCTGCTCCTTGGTGGGCGGCGGCGTGAGCAGGCTCACCACCACCGTCACGGCCCCGGTGATCCAGAAGAGCCCCGTGGCCACGTACATGTAATGGATGGTCTTGATGAAGCCGGGCCTGGTGTCCGGCTGGTCGCACTCGGGAGCGCGGTAGAAGAAGGCCAGGATCAGCCGGACGGCGCCCAGGACGAAGCCGGCCATGCCGCCGTAGAAAGCCCCCTGCTCGTTGCAACGCTTCCAGAAGATGGCCATGAGGAACAGGGCGGCCACCGGCGGGGTCAGGTAATCCGCCACCTCCTGGATGTACAGGTACATCTGCCCGCCCTGCATCTCCACGATGATGGGCACCCAGGCGATGCTGATCACCACCATGAAGGCCACGAAGACCCTGCCCACGATCATCAGCTCCCGGGAGGTCGCGCTCTTCCGGATGAGCTTGTAGACGTCGAGCGTGAAGATGGTGCTGGCGCTGTTGAAGATGGAGTCCAGGTCGCTCATCAGGGCGGCGATCATCACGGCCATCATCAGCCCGCGCAGCCCCACGGGCACCAGGTTCATCACCAGGCGCGGGTAGGCGATGTTGGAGCAGCCGGCCCTGCTCCCGCACACCTGGAAGCAGTGCTCGGGGTTGATGCAGGCGATGTCATCCACAAACAGGATGCGGGAGATCATCCCCGGCACCACGATGATGAACATGGGCAGCAGCTTCAAGAAGCCGGCCATGAGGGTGGAGCCTTTGGCGTGAGCGACGTTTTTGGCGGCCAGGACTCTCTGCACTATGACTTGGTCGGCGCACCAGTACCACACGGAGGCCGGGGTCTGTCCCAGCAGAAAGCCAGGCCAGGGAATGTCTTCGTCCGTCGGCTCGCGCAGCATTTTCAGAGAGTCGGGCTTCGGGCTGACGTTGCAGGAGTTGGTGTTGGAGATGTTGTAGGTCAGGAGGATGGAGGTGATGTTGGGCGTGGCCAACATGTACCTCCTTTTCACTTCTTCGAACCCACCGACCTCCATGAGGCTTATGATCATGAGTGTGAGGGCCCCGATGATCATAAGCAGCGCCTGGAGGGTGTCCGTGTAGATGACGGCCACCAGCCCTCCGGTCACAGTCAGCAGCGCCGTCATTCCGATCAGCAGGATCACCGACAGGTAGAGGTTCCACCCTAGGGACTCTTGGATAAAAAGCGCCCCTGAATACAAGTCAACCGAGAGTTTGGTGAAGATATAAAGAATTAGAGACAACGCTGCAAAATAGATTTGAATCCTATGCCCTCCGAACCGCTTGGACAAGTATTCGGGCATGGTGTACACTCCCGACCGGATGTAGACTGGCACGAAGACCCATCCCAAAAGCTGCAAAAGCATTAAGGCGTTGAACTCCCACGCGCCTACGGCGAATCCGCTCGCCGCTCCAGATCCTGCGAGCCCAATGAAATGTTCACTTCCAATATTGCTCACAAACAACGAGGCCCCGATAGCTACCCAGGTCATAGAACGCCCTGCCAAAAAGTAGCCACTCACGGTGCTCCGATTGTTTCTCCACATGGCAAAGAAACCTATGCACATTACAAGCACGAAGTACAGGGCCACAATGGCAATGTCTGCTGGCTCCAAAGCAGCCCTCATTTTGTAACCAAAAAAGCCTTCGCTGACGTCCACTTCTCGCCCCCCAGCCAACGTCTCTTAAGCACCACGTGAACCAGTTTTAACCAAAATCAACACAGCGGGTCAAATTCTTTGTCCCTTGGTTTGCTGTCCTGATGCTGGTGGCAGTGGTACATTTACTTTTCTCCGCTTCTCAAATTTGGGAACTTAGCACGCACTTTTAATCCACATTCCACAAGAGCATCAGCCTTAACTCAGTTGATGTAGGAGAAATTCTTAGTTGCAGCTAAGTTTAGTGAGGCCTACTGTACCAACCCTGCAAGGCAGCAAAGACAAAAGACAAAGATTGAATTAGAGAGGAATTTCATGAAGTAATGAGAAAAAATTTGAAGTGTAGTAAAACAAATCACTGAACACCACAGATTTTTCCCCCTTTATATTTCCTGCAATCCATAACAGACATCATTCAATATTTGTAGGGCTAAGTGGGAAAAGCCTTTCACAAGTCAACTTCAATGGTTACAGGTACCTTCAGAGACGCAGCGATTTGGGAGGATTGAGGGACCCAAATTCCCCAGAACACGGCAAGCAACAAAAACACATTTTTCTTTTTCTTTACTCCGGTGTCTCACAAGTCTCCTTCTCAAGCCACTAAACAGATCTTCCTCTTTCAAGCAATCTTAGGAAAATAAAATTAAAATAATCCAACAAATACCAATGGGCTACGGAGCACTGGGTCAGTCTTTTCTGCACTGCACCCCCTAAATCCTGGGAGATCCTGGCACCACAGAAATGCACTTGAGACACCAGCTGGCTGCTAGAAAAATCAAAGTGAGGTCACAGCGCTGTCAAAAAACAACATCCATTTCAAATCAGCTGGAGGATCAAGGTTATTCCACAGGTTTTGAGGTGAGTTTGCTCCTGTCTGGGGTACAGATAATCACAGGGTTATTTTTCACTTGGAAAGCTCTCCAGACACATCCATGTGATCCTAGGGGAGAAAGCATCCCATTCCAGCAACTGGCAGAAGCAGAACTCCACCTGAGGTCCCATTTTAGGGCCAGTGCCTTTGGATACCCATACCTGGGTTTTTGTGGGAGCACCAGAGGCACAGGAGGGAACACTGGGTGGATTCTGGCAGAAATCACAGCTGGAAGGATGCCAGGAAATGCCCTTCCCAGCGTCCATTCCCATCCCAGCACAGAGAGGTGGAAGGCATGGAGGCGAAGCTTTCCCTGTCGCGCTCTTCCCAAATTCCCAATCCCACCTGACAGCTCCCAAACGTGCCAGGAAACAAAACTCATTTTGGCAAGCAGGACTGAAGCACTGGAGGTGGAGGGAAGGGGACAATAAAGACTTGGTGACAGAGGAAGGGGCACTGAGGAGCTGCATGGTGGCTCCCTCATGGATTTGGGATGTGCTCCCATCTCCTGCTTATGCCTTGGGAGGTACCACAGAATCCTGGAATGGTTTGGGATGGAGGGACCTCAAATCCCACCCAGTGCCACCCCTGTCACGGCAGGGACACCTCCCACTGTCCCAGGCTGCTCCCAGCCCCAGTGTCCAACCTGGCCTTGGGCACTGCCAGGGATCCAGGGGCAGCCACAGCTGCTCTGGGCACCCTGTGCCAGGGCCTGCCCACCCTCTACAACCCAAAGGTTTCTAAATGGATTTAGAGAGAGCTGGACACAGGATTCTTCCATTCCCTACAGCAAAGAGCCACGGGAAGGAAGACCAAAGCGAAGAACGGGTTTAGTCTGAAGATCAGAACACAAACCTTTAGCAGCAATAATGAGATTATTACAGGAGGTGAGGAACAGGGTCTGACTCCACTCCTCTTTCCCACCCAACTGGGAAAGGCACAAGGAAACCAACACTGGGTCTTTTTTCTGGCCATAAAGTCTCACAAGTCCTACAAGCATCAGCTCCAGGCCACCCCTTCCAGCTCATTCTCTGGCACGAGGCTGAAGCTCCCACTTCCCCATTAATTAATGATTAATACAAACTGCCTGATAGCATATTCTAATATTTGGTTGGTTTCTCGCTCAGCATCCCTGCCATATATTGGGTTTGTTTGAAGGGTCAATAAAGCCATTTCAAATTCCAAGAGAGTTAAGGCTGAAAATGCACACGTTGTGTTGAAGGCAGCAATGGTGCTGAGGTAAAAACGTGCAACTCCTCACAGATTTTAAAAATAGCTCCCAGCAAGCCACAACTTCAACCTTAAGGAGAAATCCACCACCGTGTCATTTGTATGGTCCAGCTGTTTTTCAGGAGAAAAAAAAAATTTAAAAAAAAAAAATAAAAATAATGAGGGTTCCCCCCCAGCACCACAAACCCACTTGAGAATAGAGATATTCCTTCTGCTGGAATTACAGCCAATAATGAGAGACTAAGGAGACATGGCACAAAACGGACTGATTACAGCACTGGGCTAAATTTATCATTCCTCAGAAGCCTCAAACCACAGATGTATTTTCAATTCTTCCACAGAAGAATTCACATTTCTCCCCACCCGCAAATACAGGAGTAGTTAAATGGTCTAATAGCTTAATCCAACCCCAAATTATAAACACTTCACATCAGATGACGCAATCAGAGCCAAGTTTAATGGACTATTCTTAGTTTTAAGCACTTTGGAGCAACACTTTAATAGTGTTGTGTCTTTTGCCATATTCAGCTAATTTTTCAACTACATTATGTTTATACCGAAACTATAAATATTTGAAGAGAAAGGGAAGAAGAGATTTTACTGAGATATGACAAAAAGAAAATCTGCTACACAGAAAACCAGAAGAATAGCCAGATAAGGAAATGGTAATAATTAGTATTTTTAATGTTCTGTTGTCCTTCTCATTACTAAAAAATGTTTTGAGTTCATGCCCCACCATCTTTCCTGTAGGTTCATCAGTGACCAGTCACAAATATCCTGGAGAGCAATGTGAAAAAAAAAAAAAATCACAAAAATATCTGTTAAAATGAATTCAATTTGATACCAGAAGTAGCCAGAGTGTTTCTAGAAACAGGATATTAACAGGGAAGCTGTGGCTGCCCCTGGATCCTTGGGAATGTCCAAGGCCAGGCTGGATGGAGCTTGGACCCACCTGGTCCCCTGCTCTGGGGGTGGGACTGGATGGGCTTTAAGGTCTCTGGGAATCCAAACTTTCTGCAATTCCAAGCTCCAGACTCTCTGACAAGTGTGTCAGTATTAGATGCAGCTGCCCTCAAATAAATTGTGACATTCCTCAATTAAGTCACTTCAGCTCCAAGGGGCTCATTCCAAGCAAAATAAACAACATGTGTAAGTTCCTGGAGCGCTTTCCATAGGAAGATACAGCCAGACCATGCACCTGAAATAATCAAATTTCAGAGAGCTGCCCTTTGTCACCAACACCTGAGGGGTTTTTTGTTTTTTTTTTTGCAGGGCTCAGTTTTTTTGCAGAGCTGGAAGGTGGAAAGTTTTCAGCAGCCACCACAAATTTGCTGCACTGTCACTAAATTACAGCGCTGAAGTAGCTTCTTGTACCAGTTTCTTAGACCTAATTCCAAAATAACCCTGGAACTTTTCTTCATTAGGAAAATGAGACTCGTCCCTCTGAACTTTCAGCAAGTTCTGACCTCAAGTCTTACAAAGGACTTTTGAGATGCCCCATGTGAGTTTAATCCTGAGTTATTAGAACAGTGAACATTGTGGCACTGACAGAGGGAGGAAAAAAAAAGGCAGAAAGACAGTGCTGCTGCCAAGGACTGGGAATTTTCTTCCCTGAGGCTGTTTTCTGGCTGGATCATATCAAAGACACGAAACAATGTGCTTCCCTCTTGTCTGGAAATAGAGGCTGCAGCTCTGGTGAAACAATGCATATGTCTCTCCAACACCCAGCCTGTTCCTTATGGGAAAAAAAAAAAAAAATCCCAAGCAAGTCCCTGAAGAGAGATTTCATAATGTGAAGCAGACCCAGGGTGGGATTTTGAGGAGAAATTTGTACCATTGTTCTAAAGGAAAACTTTCTCCACAGTGCCTCTCTAATAAAATGGGTGTTTAAAACATGCCAGAGTCCAACTACTCCAGCTCTGAAGCCATTACTTGTTCTCAGCTCCGTTGGCTTTTCTGCAGATGGGAAGTTTCTGAGCTGACTTTCCTTTTCCCCTCAGCAATCCTGATGTTTTAAGAGTTAATTTGGTGATATAAATGCCCACCTATCCCACAGGAGTGTTGTCAGCAAATTAAGTGCTTTGCTCACAGATTTCCAAGCAGTTTTCAGGTTATTTCTTGGAAACAACATTTTTTCCTCTCCTCTTTTCAAGCAGGAGTATTTGAACTCAGACCTGCAGCACTTCACCTACTGAACAGCTCTGCTGTGTGGAAGAAATCTGTCCAGATTGCCAGGACCATGGAAAATATTAACTCTGCCACAGAAAAATTAATAAATGACAGAAGTCTCATGCCTTGAGTGGGGTCTGTGCCACGTCCAACCCCCTGAGTGTGTTTTCCAGGCTCCTCACACTCCTGGCCATGGACACACCAGTGGGTTCCTACCTGTCCACTGCTCCTCAGTAAACACGAGGCAGCCTCACAAAAAAAAACCCCAAAAATCTCTTAGGGAAGAAAAAAAGAGAAGAGGAAAAGCTTCGTTCCATTTACTGCAGCACTCCAGAACATAAAAAAGGAGCACTGAAGCTCTTCATGGAGTAAGTGATACATAAATTATGTAGCACATGCCCTTGAGGAAGCAGGGGCTATCCTTAGCTATCCTTGGCAGCTGCTCAACAGAGCCCTCAGCATCCAGGGCAGCAGTTCCAGGCTTTTCCCTGAAAACCAGGAGCTGGGGCAGAGGAATGTGCCAGGAACCCCCCTGGGACAGACAGGGAAGGCAGAAGTTGAGCTGGAGCATCCAATAAACAATTTGAGCTGCTGGCAATGCCAGGCCAGAGCTGAACTCAAGAGGCTGCAGCAGGGAAGGGCCACATTCCCAGGTTACCTGAGCCAACCTGACTGAACCTGTTGGTCACACTCTGTGCCATCACCACATCAACCTCCCCCTGGTCTGCAGAACTCAGGAGCCAACCCTGTCAACCACCACTACCAAAAAAAAAAAAAATCCAATTTGAGGTGCAAGGATCGAGTCACTCACTCCAAGGAGTTGTTATGAACACGTTAAGGAACTTTTGTTTTGGTCAGGAATCACTCCAGCTCTGGTCTTCGTTTTACTGCAGCAGCACAAAAAAAAGCAGCTTGTTCCAGCATAAATTCTTCTGGATTCTTTTCTACACAACTGCTGAGGGAGACATGAGAGAAATAAGTAACCCCAGAGCAAGAGACACAGAGAACTTTGCCAGGCAGAAATGGGATGTACAGGGGACAATTACAGAGCAGAAACTGGAGTGATGCGAGGCCAACTGGAGCTCAAGGGCACTGGGACTGACACTGCTAGAGCAGGACATCATTTAGTTGGCATTTTGGGGGTTTTTTAACCATTTCCCCTCCTCATCCCAAGCAAATACACCCAATTCCAGCATCCCAGCAAGTCACAAATGAAGGAGGGGGAGGAGGCACATGCAAGGGCACTCCAGCAGTCAGTGGACACAAGAGAAGCTCCAGCCTTGCCAAGCAAGAAAAGATGGATTTTTTCAGAAGCTGCATCACCCTCCCCGAGCCACTTCGTGCCACTGCCTGTGACATTCACACTTGGCTGGTTCCCTTTGCCAAGAGCCAGTCCCCAGCACTCCAGCAGGAATAAGGAACTGATTTGCTTCTACTGTTCCTCCCCAAACTCCAAACACCTACAGGGCAAGGGGGGGTAAGCTGGGGACAGTGGGAAAGAGATAGAAAGTCACTTTTGATCTGTTAAAATACAGAGATACCAGAAAAAAAATTGTTTTCTCCAGGCCTACCTAGACATGATGCAGCGTCATACCTAGGAGATTGATCTATCAATTATCAATTTATAGAAAATGAGGAGCTAATACCTTCCTTTTCCCCTTGTCAGCCCCAAGAATTGGCCTATGTTTCCATGGGTGACAAGTGTTATCTGGAGGAATTTCTTCATGGAAAGGAAGTGGAAGGGGCTGCCCTGGGAGGTTTGGAGTCCCCAAAGAAGGGCTGGAGGTAACACTCAGTGCTCTGGGCTGGGTGACAGGGAGGGCATCGGGCACAGCTGGGACTCCATGGGCTGGGAGAGCTTTTCCAAGCTCTGGAATCCTGTGAAGGGAACAGGAATTGGGGCGCCTCTTCTCTGTGAAATCAGCAGAACCTTTCCTGCCTGGGCTGCAGCTCCAGCAGGGCCCTGCTGAGCTCAGTTTGTCAACTACAAACCCCAGCCCTGAGCACACACAGGAAACCACAGAGAGGTGACATCCACCCCCCTCACAGGACACTGTTCTTTTCCACAGGAACTGAAAGCAAAAGGGGCAGAGACAACCCAGGAGCCACGTGGTCAACAGCAAAAATTATAAGGGCACCAGAGAGGGCAAAAAGCCAGACATTTTCAAGGAAGTGGGAAGGGGCTGGCAAAAACTGGAAGGTTCTGGCATCACACAGCAGCACCAGGCAACATTTCCCTGCCAGGCCACGCTGCACTGGAAGGTGCAGAAGGACACTAAGTCCCAAGGCTCAAATCAAATCCCTCCTTTTGGCAACCCAAAAATCCAGCAGCACAAACATTTCACTGCCATGGCAGGAGTGAAGGAGATGAAGTACTTGGTCACCAGAGCAGCAGCACGAGAATGGGTTAAACAAGCCTCAACAGCCAAGAATTTGATTTCTGGAGTGGATTTGGGAGCACTCCAGTTCTCTGGACAAGGTTATCATCATTTTAGAAGCAAATATCAAAAAATGCTGCAAAATCTCAGCCACTACTGAAGATGCCCTTTCCTTCAGCTGGAGGTTGAAAGATGTGATGCAGCTGGTGGTGATCAGCACTCAGCAGGAACTGGATAATCCCAGCCTAAAAAAATGTGCTGGTTCATCCCATTTGAGGAGGATTTTGGCTGGGAGAGTGCAGAAGTTACTTGGGAAAGGAGAAAGAAGTGGCAATCCCCATGAAACTGGGCAAGACACCAGGAGGAAATTCTTCTTCAAATTTCTAGGAAGAACAAAAAAGAAAAAAAAATAAAAATAAAACCAGACTCATGAAGCTTCTTTAGGACTTCCCCAAATTCCCATCTCATTTCTGGCTGCCCACAATCTTTGGAAGAATATAAACGATCCCCAGGATTATTGATAGGTGAGACAGAAATTCAAGATCATACATAATTCAAGAATTTGAGGCTCTCCAAACTTCCCAGTCAGCTGGGTGCTGTTTCAAGACTTCTGACCGTTCTTGGAGATTATGAGACACCAAAACCAAAGTTCAATAAAATTCTCTTGGTTATAAAAGAATTAATGCTAATTACAAAGCTTGATGCAGAACATCTGTATTAAAAGCTACCAAACATTGATTTCTTTTTCTAGAACACCAACTCCACTGAACACACTCCCTCCCTGTATCCATCCTCTGCAGGGACCTGACTTTTTATTATTCCTTGGATATTTGCAAGACTGAACACAAGGATTGGCTTGCCAGTGGACAAACCAGGATTAAAAACCAGCAGAACAGTTCTTCTGCAGTTCCTCAATCCTATTACTTGGGTTCGTGACCCTCCCTTTTACACCATCCATTTCCTTCCTGCCCTCCTCCTCACCAGGGGTGATGAATTTTTCATAGAATCTTATTTTTAGCACCAATATTTGCACCAGTGCTCCACAGGCCAGGTCCTTCACATCTTGCCTTACTTTCCACATATTCACTTCCAATTTTTCCTGCTCCACTTCTCCATAACGAGTTCTATTTTGCATCTCTTCCTGTGTTTTTATTTTTCCCTGCTTTCACCTTTTTATCAGCTCCTCAATGCATGCTGGGGATACTCCTGCTGCTCCAGGAATTTTTCCAGGGAATAACCTGGTGCCCAGAGGTTCCTGCTGCCCTCAGGTTAAGGGTGGGACATGAAGCTCTACCAAGCAACTGCTTCCACATAAACAGCTCCTCCTTCATCCCACATTTGCAGCTGGGGAGGTGTGGGTGCCTGTGGCTCCAGGAATGATCAGCCTGCCATGGGTGGAGCCTGAAAAATCACAGAATCATGGAATGGTTTGGGTTGGAAAGACCTTAAAGCCCATCCAGTGCCACCTCTGCCATGGGCAGGGACACCTTCCACTGTGCCAGGCTGCTCCAACCTGGCTTTGGGCACTTCCAGGGATCCAGGGGCAGCCACAGCTTCTCTGGGCAAAGGGAAAAAAAAAAAAAAAAGGGAAGATAAATTACTTGATCAACAACTTAACAATTCCCAAAGCAATCTTTGTGTGGCAATTACGGTTCTGGGACAAGGGAACTGGAGAAGAACACACAGAGAAAACCAGAGCTTCCATCATCCCAAAGTGTGGAACTGACAAAGATCAGGAGACAGAAAACATAAATACACCTGAGCTGAAGGAGCTCAGTGTTAGGATGGCCAACTTTTACAGGAGTCAATCACATTTCAGGCCTTTCCAACAATGCAGAGATTAATGCTGCTTAGCACAATGGGTTCTCCTGCCCTCTTTCCCAGGAGTTTAGGGACACAGAATCTGCTCCACACTGAAGTTACCAACACCTCCTTGTTCACAGGCAGAACACATCAGGAACAAAACCCAGCCAGGAGCAAAAAGCTCGTTGCTGAGGAGGAGCCAGCCCAGAGAAGTTTTAACTCCAAGGTTAACCCCCACTGCTGTCCCCTGAAGAGGGACTGGCCAAATCTCACTGAAATCCCACCAGGGGCCTGCAAGAAACTGAAATCAGGCTTCAGCTATTCTGCAGAAGAGAATAATCCTCTCCGTCCCCTCAGACTCAGGCACGTATCCCACACTTGGCAAGAATTCCTGCTCCTCCAAGACTGAAAATGTCAAATATCAGGCAAGAGGGTACCGTTCCCAAATGCTGGCTGCACCACACTCTCCAAAATCCAGTTCTTCTGGAGAACTCAAGGCAGAAATGCTCAAGGCAGAAAACAAAGAGGTGACTCCTCCAGCAGAGTCGGTGCTGGATCTTGCTGTTTTCTGATCCTGTCTTTCAGTTCCAAGGCTTTGGTCTCCTTTCCAGCACCACCCCCGACTCCAGGATCCCTCCCTGCCAGGCTGAAGAGCCTGTTCCAGCCTACTAAAAATGCCAGTGGGAACAGAGGAACAAACTTTGGTGTAATTTTAACCTGCTCAGCTGGGAAGAGGGGTAGGGAAGATGGACAATTCCACTGGAAGAGCAGGTGGCTCACCGGAAAGGAAATAAAATAAAAGAAAATAAAGGAAAATAAAATAAAAACCAGTATCTTCCTGCTTCATTCTCTCCCCCTCCTTCCTGGCAACTGAGACATCAAAAGCCCAATTGCTGCAGCTGCCTACACAGCAATTAAATGGAATAGTCAAGATGTCAAGCAACACTACTGCCCATTTACTTTGGCATTCCCAAAATAGCCAACAATCTGCACATGGCAGGTAGAGAATTTTAGAAACATGGCAACCCACTCCAAAAGCAACAAACAGCTGCTGAAGGCAAGTTGTGTTGTGAGAACATGGCTGGAGAAATGAGAGCCCACATTCACAGCAGGATTATTATTATTATTATTATTATTATTATTTGGAGGTGTCCAAGGCCAGGTTGGACAGGGCTTGGAGCAACCTGGGATAGTGGCAAGTGTCCTTGCCATGTGGAAGGAGGTGATTTTTAAGACCCCTTCCAACCCAAACCACTTTGGGATTCCAGAAATGGGTGGATGGGTCTCCCAGTCCTGGTGTTTGCTGAAAAAAAAAGAAGGGTGGCTGGGTTTTAGATTATGACACTGTGTGTTTGAACTTTGCCACGGGTGAGGATGAGCACACTGCTAATAAAATATTGATAAAGTTCCTCACTTTTAGTGAAACACTCTGAGTTATTTACAAAGTGCCCACTCAGTTCCAGTTGCAAAGGGGTGCTGTTGAGGATGGGTGTCCCTGTGCTCAAGGTGGGCATCAGCCAAAGGCTGGACTCCATCCTGGAGGTCTTTTCCAAGCTCAAGGACTGTGGGATTCCCACTCTGTGTCCCAGTCCCCTTGGAGGTCTGGCATTGCCACCCCACGGTCACTCTGCACAAACAGCCTTGGAGAAGCAGGAAATCATTTCCAGCCTTTCCTTCCCTTTCCCCCCTCACTTCTTCTCAGGGAGTTTCTGCAGTTTCACAGCTCCCTGCAGAGCCCTGCTCTCCCAGCCAGCCAGAATTCCTGTGGATTCACTGCTGGGGATTCACTGTCCTTCCCTGCCACAAACCTCCCACTCAGAGCCAAAGATGGGAGAAAATCAGGAACCCTTAGAAACTCAGTTTTTGTTAGGAACAGGGAATTCAGGCCATGGACAGCTGTCTCTTCATTTTGCACCTTTCCCTCCAGCACAGCTGCAGGGCTCGGCTGGGGCTGCTGCGGGCAGGTAACGTTTGGTTTGCAAACACCTGGACACTGCTGATGACAAATCTGCCACCAAGCTCCCCCCCAGTTCCCCTCAGCATTTGTTCTTTCCATGCTGGGCTGTGGAAAGCAACGCAGTGGGCAAAATGAATCATTTCACCTCCACGTGCTCACACCTTTCTCTGCCCAAACCCTCCATGAACTCACATGCAAGCAACACAAACCCCTCACACCCTCAAAACACCACAGAGTAGGGGGGATAATTTATTTTGGGGGTGCTTTTATTATTGTTTTCTTAAGAGTCACTAAGTGGGGGCTCTGCTGATGAAAAGCTGTCTGTATATACAGAGCATAAAAAAATCTCCTGTGTTTTAGTATATAAAAATACAGTGGTTTTAGTCCAAGTCCATTACCTCTCACAACTCAGGACAGAGAAGAGCTGCTCAGTTTTGACTTCGGAATAAAATCCTGACTTTTTCTATAAAGTGCATGCAGACAACCAGTGACAAAGGCTGGAAACTGAAACCAGTGAGAAGTGAAAGTTCTCCCCCCCCCCGCCCCCACCATTCCCAAAGCTCTTGGGTGTTGCATTTTTAAGGCACAAAAGGAGAGTTGAAGAGGCTGTGGAGCCTGCCAAGCCTGAGGAGAGCATCAGGCAGGATGGATGGATGGGATGTGCTGCCCTGGGACCCTCCCAACAGCCTCCAAACAGAAGCCACATGCAGGAAAAGAACGGGGAAGGTTCCCTGACTTGGACACCAGCAGGGCTAGGCAGCAACAGGGTCTAAAGTAACAAAAACCAACGGGAAGGACTGATCCTGGAGCCCTGAGAATGCCAAGGGAACTATGAGAAGAAAGTTGTGGGTGGGGAAAACCCCACAGAAGCACCAAGTTTGCCACTGAAGAGAGGCAGCAAAGTCTCCAGGCTGAGGTTTGCACCAAGCTGCCAGAGAGCTCTGAGAAGTTCAGGACGAGCCCCAAAGCACAGGAAAGCCAAGTGATAAGGGTTTAGGTTTGATTTTTTTTTTTTTTGGAGGACAGGGGAGCTGCCACAGGTGAGGAAAGGACATCACAGACACCAAAAGAAGAGTCAGCACCTGCTCAGACAACACCAGGACACACAGCCACCACAGAGGGACTGACAGGGCAGGACAGGGAACACCTGCCCAGGTGCTGTCACCGGTGTGGAAAAGCAATGTCATTTATTCTTCCACAGGAAGGAGTTATGGAATAATTCCACTGTTTCAGACTGGCTTATTATCCCCATATTTTGCCTCATTTAATTCAGTATTACAGCCAGGATTATGCACAGCTTACAGGGGTCATCAGAGCAACCCCCCAGCCAAGATCAGGCAGCACCACGGAGCATAAAAACCACTGGAGGAAATATTTCCAAGCGTTCTCAATGGCACAAGAAAGGCAGGAGCAGCAAAATATTGGGAAACGAAAAAGCAGCCAGACCTGGTGTGCTGAAAATAGCAGCACCTACAGACAGACTCTGAATTTCAGACTCACGACAAGGGTGGGTTAAAAACACCAGCACGAACTGAAATGTTTGGACATAATCACAGAGCTAAAAAAAAAAAACAAAAAACCCCTTGAAGGTACATCCATGTGGAAAGAACATGCTGGAGAGTCCAACTTCAAAGAGGCAAAGGTTGCAGATGTTAAATCCCGAGTGCACCGATGCTCATTAGAAGCATCTTACAGCTAAAAGCTTATCCCTGCATCTCCGTGGTCACATCCTAGAAACCAGAGAGCCTTTCCAGCAGAGAGCACTCCACGGCATCCTTTCAGAGAAGTCAGTTTATTCCTGCCTCGCTATTATGGCAGATTTGCTACGCTTGCTGTCCTGCCCTGCATTCCGAGCGCCCGCCCGGCTTTCAGCATCTCCCACACCGACAGCGCGGCTGCAAAAAGCACCTCTGCCTCGTCCACCCGTGAGGGGAGAGGTGTGGAAAGGAACAAAAAAAAAATTCGGACAGAAATTATGTGCTGACAGGCGAGTGGAAAAGCAGCGCGTTTTCGCCCGGGTGAGCTGGTGCAGCAATGTCACCCGGCTTTCTCCCTTGCTGCTGCGTTTCTCCACTAGAGGACCCAGGTGAGATGTCTCTACTACAGCTTCTGCAGCTAAACCACGGGGAAAAAATATATTAAAAAAAAAAAAAAAAAAAAAAAAAAAAAGCCGGCCCTGACATGTGGATGGTTACATGTAAAATGAATGGAAATGTACTAGTGCATGCGGCACACCAGACGTGCTCCCGTAATTCCCAAAAAAAACCCACGGCCACGCTGCTGAGCTGCTGCTGCTCGCTGGGAAATGGTGCTGGTGGGAATGAAGGGTAAATCCCAGAGTAGCCACGCCGGGCTGGATCAGAGGGCTCCAGCCCAGCGCGAGTGCCGCTACATTCCAACACCAGCATTAAGCTGGAAAGTAGCAGATAAACAAAGGCTATAGAAGGTACTAGAGAAGGGCCAGTATCAGCTGTTATTTACCAAATAAACCTCCCATCCACACGGAGATGGCTCTCTTTTATTATTATTTTTACGCACACACATCCCCCATTCCTCCCCCCCCCCCCGCCCCGTCCTTCCCCCACGTATTGACTCAGCTCCTGCCGAATGGGAACAGCATCATTTAACCGAGCTCTGTTATCACCGCGCTGCCAAAAAACAGCGGCAACGGCTGCTGCCACCCCCAGCGCCCCTTCCCGGGGGCGATAGGGCCCAGCCTATCGGCCCCGCTCAACTGGTGTGGGCAAAACCCCATCCTTGGCACTTCCCTGGCACACGGTGGGGTGGGGGGGAAAGGTGGCACCCCGCGGTTGGGAGCTGGCTGGAGCGAATCCTTGCTGGAATCCCCCCTTTTCCCTCGCCCCGAGGCTTGGCGGAGCCGAGGTGGTGCCCGGGGATGCCAGCGCAGGTGCGGGGAGGGGGGATGGAAAGCGCTGGTGCTGCAGAGGGAAGATGCGAAGGGGCCGGCTTCACCTGCTCCAAGGCGCGGAGGGAGGGGACGGGCAAGGAAAAACCGCATCTCTGTGGCTGGGAAAGCGTGGGATCTTGCTTACCTGCGGACCGGCGGGGAGGGGGAGAGGGGAGACTGCGGCTCGGGGTGGGGGGGGGGGGGGAGCGACTCGGCCAAGTCTCCGAGGGTGCGGGCAGGGAAAGGGGCGATGGGCGAGGGGCCGGAGCCTGGAGGAAGCCCCGCGGAGCCCGGGACACGCTGCGACACTGCGGGCGACAGGGCCGGCCGGGCCACGCGGTGCGGCGGGGACAGCGGGCACCGAGGGGACACCGCGGCGGCACCACGGGGCGAAGGGGAAGGGGAGCTGCCAGTCCCACCTGCCTCACTCCCTCCCTTTCCTCCCGTCTCCTCTCCCTCACTCACCCTCTGCATGGCTTTCACGATCAAAGCCAGTTCATAGCGGGGCATCTTAGAGCTGGCAGTGGCGGGAGGAGCGGGGCACGGGGTGGGGAGGAGGGGGCTGCGGCACGGCCGGAGAGGAGGAGCAGGGGGGGGACACGAGGAGGAGGAAGAGGAAGGAGCGTCCCGGCGCTGTGGCGGCTCCTTCCCGCGCGGCTCCCGCGGCTCAGACGCCCGTACGGGCAGGGGCGGCGCGGCTTAAAGGGCGCAGGAGCTGCGCACGCTCGACCGGGCCGGCCCTGCCCGCGCCAAGCGCCGCCCCCGCCGGGCCGGGGCTGCCCCGCACCGCGGCCTGAGGGCCGGGACCCCCGCCCGGGCACGGCCGGGCCCTCCCCGCGCTGCCCCCCGCGGCCGGCGCCGCCCCCGGCCCCGCCGAGCCGCCTGAGCCGCCGGCGCTGCCGCTGCCGCCGCCGCTGCTGCTGCAGGGAGTGGAAATTTCCACTGCGCCGCCCCCTCGCTCCCCCCGCCGGGCCGCGCTCACAGCCGGCCGGGGCCGCGCATGGAGCCGGGGTTGGGGGGGGGGGTGCCGAGGCTCGCGGCCGCGCCGCGTGTGAGCCGCGCGTGGCGGGGGCGGCTCGGGCCGCGCCGCGCGTGTGGGACACCCCGCGCGTGTCACTCCGCTGGTGTGGGACACCCCGCTGGTGTGGGACACCCCGCGCGTGTCACCCCGCTGGTGTGGGACACCCCGCGCGTGTGGGACACCCCGCGCGTGTCACCCCGCTCGTGTGGGACACCCCGCGCGTGTCACCCCGCTCGTGTGGGACACCCCGCGCGTGTCACCCCGCTCGTGTGGGACACCCCGCGCGTGTGGGACACCCCGCTGGTGTGGGGCACCCTGCGCGTGTGGGACACCCCGCGCGTGTCACTCCACTCGTGTGGGACACCCCGCGCGTGTGGGACACCCTGGTCATGTGGAACATCCTGCTCGTATCACCCCGCGCGTGTGGGACACCCCGCGCGTGTGGGACACCCCGCGCGTGTGGGACACCCCGCGCCCGTCACTCCACTCGTGTGGGACACCCCGTTCGTGTGGGACACCCTGCGGGTGTGGGATACCCTGCTGGTGTCACCCCGCTCGTGTGGGACACCCCGCGCGTGTGGGATACCCTGCTCGTGTCACTCCACTCGTGTGGGACACCCTGTGCGTGTAGGACACCCCGCTCGTGTGGAACACCCCGCGCGTGTGGAACACCCTGGTCATGTGGAACATCCTGCTCGTATCACCCTGCGCGTGTGGGACACCCCGCTCGTGTCACTCCACTCGTGTAGGACACCCTGCTCGTGACACCCCGCGCGTGTGGGACACTGCTCATGTGGAACACCCTGCCCCTGTCACCCTGCTTGTGTGCGACAGCCCACTCATGTGGGACACCCCACTCGTGTCACCCCGCTCGTGTGGAACACCCAGCTCGTGTGGGACACCCTGCCCCTGTCACCCCGCTCGTGTGGCCCAGGCACCGAAAGGCTCGGGTGGGACGGGGCTTGGGGAATCATCCCGCTCAACCCACTGCTGTGACACGGACACCTTCCACAGGGCCAGATTGCTTGGGAACCCTGGCCAACTCGGCACCTTCCAGAACCTTCCTCATCCTCAGGACGCCTCAGCGCGCCCCCAGGACTTTTGCCCGTTCTCAGAGCGCCTCAGTGCACAGCCAGGACCTTCTCCATCTGCAGAGTCCTTCAGTGCACCCCCAGAACTGCTCCATCCTCAGAACTCCCCAATGCACACTCAGGACCTTCCCCACCCTCAGGGCATCCCCAGGTCCTTCCCCACCCTCAGGGCACACTCAGGACCTTCCCCATCCTCAGGGCACCCGCAGCCACAGCCACGGGGTGAGCAGCTCTCGGGAGGAGCAGCAGGCTGGAGGTAAAGCTGCCTGTCTGGCCTTGGTGCCCCAGCCCTCCCAGCGAGGGAGGTTCTGGACACGCATTTCCCAGCCTGGCACGCGCCCCTGGCCTGGTGCTCACGTGCAGCCACCAAGGTCAGTGACACAGATCCCTCCAGCTGCAGCACATCCGACACCAGCGCCCAGCCAGGCTGTGCTGGAAGCTGAACCACTCACTCCCACTCAAGAAAGGTGTTTGAGGGCTTGTTTGAGTGCTCTTTGTCTTTTTATCCCTCCCTTCCCTCACAGCGATGCCCAACAGTCTGGCTTTGGGGAGAGACAAGTTTTTGCCCAAGCTGTTGAAGCCCTCATTGCCCGGCCCTGTCCTCAGGAAAGAGGGATGAGAGAGCAGCCCCACCATGCCCAAGGGGAAGCAGAGAAAGTGGCAGATCTCGAGATTAAAAAACTTCAGTGAAATATCACTGGAATCCCAGCCCACCCAGAGAGGCCTCAACACTTTCCCCGGGAGCCCCAGCCGTGCCCTTTCCATAGCCAGGGTCATTTGCTCCTGCTCTGCCTGCACTGGTTGGCTGCCACAGTCAGTGCCACGGAGATCCTGAGGGCAGGAATGGAAATGGAAAACTTCTCCCAGCAGTTTTCAGCAGGACTGGCAGCTCAGCCAGCCCCGGTACTGCTGTGGGCCTTCCTCGTGTCTCAGGCAGGTGTGAGCTCCCCGTGGTTCCCGACACATCCTGTGCCCTCCAGGCACGAGGGCTGTGGGAGTCCTGGGAGCTGTTTTGGGTACTGCTACAAGACAAATTGCCTGTGCAGAAGTGTTTACAGGTATTCCCAGGCTCCCACCCCTCCGTGCTCAGGCAGTAATTGCCAGGCAGCTGACAGAAAGAATTTACTGCCTGTTGGTGCTCTCAACACAAACTCTCCCTGGGTTTGCTTCCCTTTACTTTGCTCCCCTGTTTGTTTTCTAATGCAGTGTTGTCTGGCCTGAACTTCTTCCTTATTCTGAACGTGTGCCCGGCAAGTTCAGGGGGAAATCCAGGTGAGGTGGGAATGCCCAGGCATCCCTGCCGTTCCCACATCAGCCATTCCCACCCTCCAGGTGCTCCTTGCACATCCACAGGTGACCCATGGTGTTCTCTTTGTCACATTTGGAGCTGGCACACTTTGGCCAGGGGCAGAAAGGAGTGGGGAGAGCTCTTAATTCCCAGTTCTTCCAGTGCTCTGCCTCCTTCAAACACTCCTCTGGCAGAAGAAAAGGAAATGTTCAATCCCTGTCCCTGTTGTCCTCCCAGTGTTGCTTTCAACTGCCAGGATGGGATTCCCAGTAGGATATAAATTTACAGTCACTGTTCATTCTCACTTCTGACTCCATTCCACGTGGAATCTCCCTAAATACACATCTGCATGTGGCCAATTCCCCCCCTTTTTGGGAATCCCCCCCACCCCAGCTGCATTTAAAGCTGTCTCAAGACTCCCCGAACATCAGCCTGAGCCCATTTTTGTCCCTGATGGGATTTGCTCCCAGCAGAAACATTTGACCCTGAGACCTCATAAAGCCGTTCCCAGGTGGATGTTTGATATCCCTGGAATGAGATCTGGGTGCCTGAGGGTCTCTCACTCACATCAGCGACGCAGGTAGGGACTGCACCTGCCTGTCACACGTGTGTGGGCATCTCATGGAGCATCCCAGAATCCCAGAGTCATCAGGAATGTGGGAAGAGCCCTTCAGGATCATCCACTCCCAGCCAAGCAGCACCAGCATCACCCAAACCCTGTCCCCAAGGGCCACATCCAGACTCCTCCTGAGCACTCCCACAGACAGGGACTCCAAACCTCCCTGGGCAGCTCATCCCACAAAATACTTTCCAATCTCCAATCTGACTCTCTCCTGGTGCAATTTGAGGCCATTTCCTCTCCTCCTTTCCCTTGGGACACAGGAGCAGAGCCCGACCCCCCCCCGGCTGTCCCCTCCTGGCAGGAGTTGTGCAGAGCCACAAGGGCCCCCCTGAGCCTCCTTTTCTCCAGGCTCAGCCCCTTCCCAGCTCCCTCAGCTCCTCCTGGGGCTCCAGCCCCTTCCCAAGCTCCATTCCCTGCCCTGGACATGCTCCATCCCTTTATGGAAGCTCAGGATGACCCACAGATCTTTCACCACCAACCTGAGGTGTCCACCAGCTCCCTTGAACCTCACAAGCTTGGTTTTTCCTCCAAAAGCATCCAAAGGCTGTATGAAATATAATATTGAAAAGCACAGGGCTAGAGAGGATGGTCTGAACAACGAGTGGTGGCCGTGCCCTGAATGCTCAGTAAGGAAATAAAAATTCCCCTGATAGAGATTTTATTTATTTTATTTAAGTAGTAAATGTCATGCAAAATGTCCTGACTTTTTCATGCTGGAATTTGGGCAAACCACCCTCTCCACATCCTGGTGTCCATCCCATCTGCCCCTATCCCAAAAAACATCACATGGATGGGTAATTCCACCCTTAATACCTCACTCTTTGTAATAAAGCACAAGATAAAAATATGTCCCCGTGCATTCCACATACATATGCCAGTGCAGGTTTTCTTTGGGAGAAGTGTTGGGAATGTTTGAGGGTTGTAGCAAAGTGGGGAACAGGGACAGGACAAGGGGAAATGTCCTCAGGCTGTGCCAGGGGAGGCTCAGGTTGGACACCAGGAGGAATTTCTCCACGGAAATGGGTGGTCAGGACTTAGAAGGAGGTCACAGCTTGGACTCAGCGATCTGGGAGGGCTTTTCCAACCTCAGTAATTCTGGGATTCCATGAAGAAATGTCCTGCAGTATCTCAGAGGCTCCTGACAAGGAAGCTGGCCCAGCATGGCAGGGTTAGGGGTGAAAACGAAAGACAAGAAATGGCACTTTCAGAAGCTCAAAATCACTCTAGAGCCTCTCTAACCACAGCTGCTTTGGGTTTCAGCAGTCTCTCCATCAGGCTGGGCTAAACCTCCTTTTGCACCAGGTCCTCTGTGCACCACAGAGAGCCAATTCCCTCCTCTTACTACAAACCTTCATTTCCACCTATGAAACATCGCTCAGCATCAAAATAAAATCAAAATTTATCACAGCTTTAGGACTGGGGTGTTGCTTACCTCCAGCCCCAGAGCAGGAGAGATGGAGGTGTTGGTAGAACCCAGGGATTGCCTGTGGAAAGAGGATTTGCCCTGCCAGGTGAGGTTTTGTTTGCCTGGGTAGGGGCAGGGGTGTGGGACAGGTGCAGGCCTGTTCTCCCTGCTGTTTCCTCACTTCTCCAGGAAGTTTATCCATAAACACCACACATTTCAGGTGGGTTTAGGATTTAGGATTAGGATCTAATGAGAGGATGTAAAAGAGAGGGGAAAAGGAAAGGGAGGAGAACAGATGGGGAAAGACAGGGATGAAGAAAGGCAAGATTTGAGGAAGATTAGGACAGGGAAAGAAAGATGGGGTAGTAGGAAGATGAATGAGCTAAAAGAAAACAGGAAGAACCATGGATTTGTGTGTCCAGAGGAGGCAGCAGGATGAGCAGAGGGATGGAGCAGCTCTGCTGGGAGGAAAGGCTGGCAGAGCTGGGATGGTTCAGCCTGGAGAGGAGAAGCTTTGGGCTGAGCTCAGGGTGGCCTTGCAGGGCCTGAAGGAGCCCCAGGAAAGCTGGAGAGAGACAATTGCCAAGGGCTGGAGGGACAGGAGCCAGGGAATGGCCTCAAACTGAAAAATTACAGGTTTAGATCAGATATGAGGAAAAATTTCCTCCCTGGGAAGGTGGGGAGGGGCTGGGATGGAATTCCCAGAGCAGCTGTGGCTGCTCCTGGATCCCTGGCAGTGCCCAAGGCCAGGTTGGACACTGGGGCTGGGAGCAGCCTGGGACAGTGGGAAGTGTCCCTGCCATGGATCTGGAGGAGCTTTAAGATTCCTCCAACCCAAACCATTCCATGGATCTGGGATCTTTCTTGTCAGCTCCCTTCAGACACTTCCTTTAGGTGACCCCAAAGCTTCTCCTCTCCAGGCTGAACAACCCCAGCTCTGCCAGCCTTTCCTCCCAGCAGAGCTGCTCCATCCCTCTGCTCATCCTGGTGCCTCCTCTGGAATTGCTCCAGCAGCTCCGTGTCCATCTGCCACAATGTGATGCTTGCACACGATGGAAGGAGTTTGGATTCTTTTCGCTGTTTACTTTCAAAAAGCTGCATAATTGCACACATCCAATCTGCTTTAAATGAGGACTAGGTTGCAAAATCAATACCACATAATGAGGAGCGTTATTTCTCCTTCCTCTCCTTTGCATCTGCATATGCAAAGTAGATAATTGCCTACTTTTCTTTTTCCATGGGCTCTGTGCCACATTTATTTTTCAGGGTGGAGCCACTCTGGAGCTGTGTCGGGATGACATAGTGGAGGAGGCTGCTGTCTCCAGAAGTTTTTCCACGTTTGTTTCAGCAGACAGAGGATGAGCAGCGAATTTGCAGGGGATCATGTGGAAAAGGATGAGCTCTTGGGTTTAAACCAGCTGGGATGTGCCTCAGGAAGGGACTGAATCCCTCCTGCCTTACTTGGGGGAGGCTGCACAAGTCAGTTAAACCACACTTCTCGCAGGTGGCCATGAATTTTCACCCTCCCATCTTCTGAGTGCCTGAATTGACATTTTGTGGTCTCATTTGCAGAAGTGCTGAATGATCCCAGATGGAATGAATTCAATTGGTGCTACACATGTGAAGGGCTCTGAATGAGGAACGCAGCAACTTCTCGAAATATTCACTTCAGCTCTTCACTGTCTCAAGCTGAGACACCACAATCTAAAGAACCTTCAAGTGCAGGTAATTCCAGCCCATCCCAAACCCATCACACCCAGGAGGAAACAAAACATGTTTATGGGCAATTGTTCTTTTCCATGGAAAGGGGAGGAAGGGGCATCTTCCTGCTGTTTATCCTGATATCCCAGAAGGGTCCTGCCCAAAAAAACCCTAAACCCAGGATGGTCAGGAAAGTTGTGACTCCCCAGCCCCTCTCATCCTTCTCCTGAGTGTTAATGGCTCTGCCAGGAGTCCCCAAAATTCCTGCCAGGAGGGGACAGCCGGGGGGGTCGGGCTCTGCTGCCAGGGCACAGGGACAGGAGGAGAGGGAACGGCCTCAGGCTGGGCCAGGGGAGGCTCAGCTGGGCCAGCAGCAGGAATTTCCCCATGGAAAGGGAGCTCAGGCCTTGGAACTGCCCAGGGAGCTTTGCAGTGCCCAGCCCTGGAGGTGTCACCTGGAGGTGGCACTCAGAGCTCTGGGCTGGGGACAAGGTGGGCACAGCTGGGACTGCCTGGGCTGGGAGGGCTTTGCCAGCCTCAAGGATTCCAGAATTCTGAGAAATACAGCTGGGTGGTGGTGGGAATGACTGTGGAGGGATCTGGGGCTCTGGAACCCTGGGAATTAAGGTGTGATTTGGGACGTGCAGTCACCAGGGGGGCTCGGCTGGGTTATCCCAAACTGCTGAGCACCAGGAGAGCCTGGGGGGAAAAAAGAGGGAGAAATGGCTGAACTAAGAAAAGCTTTAAACTGGGAGAGAGGCAGGCCAGTGATAGAGAGTCCAAAAGTAACAAATTGCAGCTTCTGTGGAATACAAGATAAGGTTAGAGAGATACAAAATGAGATCAGATGGGATCTTGGGCAGGAATTGATCCCTGGGAGGGTGGGCAGGCCCTGGCACAGGGTGCCCCTGGATCCCTGGAAATGTCCCAGCTCAGGTTGGGTGTGGAACCTCGTGGAAGGTTCCCTGTCCCTGGCAGGGGTTGGGGCTGGATGAGCTTTAAGATCCCTCCAGCCCAAAGCACTCCCTGATCCCCTGCTGATGGAAAGCTCCAAATGCACGAGCAGGCAGAGAGACTCTGGGAGAAGCTGCAGAGCCACCACAGGCACACCTTTGGTTCCTGTGTCCCATCTCCAGGCCCCAACTCAATTAAATCCCAATCAGTGGCTCATTAACCCTGCAGTGTGAGCAGACACTCCAGCAAACTGGGAACAGCAAAAAAAAAAGAAAAAAAGCAGAGGCCTGTAAGAGTGAACACAAATAAAATCAATGTAATTAGCAAAGGCAAGAGAAAATTCCAGGAAAGTGTGGCTGTCCTTTAGGAGTTAGAGCAAGAAAATGTTGAGAAGCTGATGTGCTCTTCCTCCAGGATGGGAAGAGGTGACACAGGGAATGCCAGAGTGATGGATGGCTTTTCCTCCTCACGCCTCAGCAAGGAGAATGAACAATGGTCCATTGAGTAACCACCAGGAACACAGAGACCAGAGCAGAACATTTCAGCGAGTTGGGGTTTTGCCAGCCAGCCAGACCTGGCAGAAACTCGCTGAGAGGACCTGGAGTCCTGGCTGAATCCTAGAGGAATCCACAAGGAATCCCTTCCCACACCTGGAGAAGGGAAGAGCAGGGCCAGGTGCTGCAGGCACCTGAGTGAAAAACCAACTTGGGGAAGGACAGAGGAGAGAACGGCCCAACTTGAATTCCTGGAAATTTCTGGAAACGCGTCGTGAAACAAAGTTTTCTTTTGTTGCATGGGAAAAAACGAAATGATAAGTGGAGGCCAAGAATGATTTGCCAGGAACAAATCCTGCCCAGGCACGCTCATTTCCTCCCCTGACAAGCAGCAGCCCTTATGGACAATAGATATTGCATATCTTGACTGCAGCCAGGCTTTCAGCACAGCCTCTGCTCAGGGAACTAAAATGAAACCATTGTAAGGTGGACTCAGCTGTTGGAAACATCAAAATCTCTCCAAGAGGCTTTGTTGTTGGTGTGGAAAAATTATGGAAAGTGGTTTTTTTTTTTGCAGATGCCCTGCCCGGGGTTTGTGCCACTCCCTGTTTTCCTTGAGTTTTGGAGGATGAAGGATTGAGTGGGAAAGTTCTGCCAGGATTAACATCTTGATCCTTGAAGAAATGGGGTGAAAAACAGCAGGTGTAAACTCAGCTTTAGAGAAGAATAAACCCCCCCAGTGGAAGGAGCCAAGGAGGCAAAAAACCTGGACAAAAACCTGGGCAAAAACCTGGGCAAAAACCTGGGCAAAAACCCATGGGGGATTTTGGAAGAGCTTAAGCTCCTTGGGAATCAAAAACAGTGTGGGAAAGCAAGGATTGCCCTGAAATGCCTAAACAGGCTGGTTGGGATGTGTGGGATAATCCCTGCACTCCCACTCAGCCCTGGGGAGGCCTGAAAGTGCAAAGTGAACGATTCCCTTTGGTCACTGAACTCGAGAAACCCCAGCCTGGTCCCCAACTTCCTCACGAGGCCAATTAGGGAAAGTCCTGAGAGCACAAAAAGGTGCTGAAAGCCTGTGAAAAAAAAACACAACAAAAAAAAATCTGACCCTGGAGGGAAATCTCACAGAACTGGGGTTGGTTGTTTTAATCTAGAGAAAATAGGACAGAGAAGAAACATGATAAGAGTCTTCAAATATGTAACAGGTAGAAGGCAGCAGGAGACTCTCAGTGCTTGGAGGGGAGCAGGGAGCTTAAAGCTTAAAGAAAAAAGGAAAAAAAAATCCAGAATTAGAGTTTCTGCTGGATTTAAGGAAAAACTTCCTAGTTAGGGAGTTAAGGAAGCATTGGAGGGCACTGAGGGAGTTAAATGCAGCTGGAAAAAGCATCACTGGTTATTGGGAAGCCTGAGGGAGGAAGCTTTGAGGCATCTGTACCTAAAAAGCTGCAGGAATGGATTTGAAAGGCTCAGGTGACATCTGGAGCTGGAGACATCCCCAAGGGTGCCGTCCATGGGTGAAGCATCTCTCAGCTCCCAGGAAGTTCTTTCCAGCAACCTCAAAACAGGATAAAAAAAAATTAAAAACAGAGAAAAATCAGCTCTAAGATGCAAACATTGAAAAGGTTTCAGAGCCCCAGATAACTTCTGGAGGTATTTTTATTTTTATTGTAAACAGACACAGAAGGTGCCAGAGTGGCTGAATTTCTGCTTCAGTGGTTTCCTGCCACAGGTGAGAAAAAGGATGTTAAAGCTTTGTTGGCGCCTTGTGCGAAATAAATAAATAAAGCAGAGAAATAAATTAATAAGTCAAGGCAGGCTGCATCCTGTGCATTTCTGGCAAGAGGAGCCTGCAATCCCATCACCTGGGAGACAACCAGGGACTGGCACTGCTGCTGTGTCAGGGGGATGAGAGGTTCTGTCAGGAACCTGAAGGATGGGTTTGCTTGGATCCCTCTGCAGACATTTAGGAGGCAGCAGCTCTTGGCCCTGGCCTTGTCCCAGAGCCAAGGTGAGAAAATGAGAAGCAGCAGAGGTACAAAGAGCTGGAGAACGGGTTGGAGCCCCAGGAGGGGCTGAGGGAGCTGGGAAGGGGCTGAGCCTGGAGCAAAGGAGGCTCAGGGGGCCCTGGTGGCTCTGCACAACTCCTGCCAGGAGGGGACAGCCGGGGGGGTCGGGCTCTGCTGCCAGGGCACAGGGACAGGAGGAGAGGGAACGGCCTCAGGCTGGGCCAGGGGAGGCTCAGCTGGGCCAGCAGCAGGAATTTCCCCATGGAAAGGGAGCTCAGGCCTTGGAACTGCCCAGGGAGCTTTGCAGTGCCCAGCCCTGGAGGTGTCACCTGGAGGTGGCACTCAGAGCTCTGGGCTGGGGACAAGGTGGGCACAGCTGGGACTCAGTGACCTTGGAACTCCATTCCAACCTTAATGAATCTGGGATTCCATCAAATATTTTGGACGTGTTCATTTTTTGATTTTTGATTTTTCCTCCAACCCTTCAGCCCCTTCAATGCCAATCATGGTTTGTTCTGCCACAGTGGGGTTTTTATTTCTTTCTCACTCTGATTTTTGAGTCTGGGAGGATTCTGTGAATGAGACTTCCTGGAAGAATAAGAATCTCCTGAGTGTCACCTGGAGGTGGCACTCAGTGCTCTGGGCTGGGGACAAGGTGGGCACAGCTGGGACTGCCTGGGCTGGGAGGGCTTTGCCAGCCTCAGGGATCCTTACATTCTGAGGAATTGGCTGATTTGCCACTTGAGCTCCTTCCAGAGGGTTCTGAGGCTGTGCTGAGGCAGCGGTAATGGAATTCCGTGCAATTAAAGTGACGCCTCCCCCACGAAGCCTCTCCCTGCTTCTCCAGCTGTTTGTCCTCTTCTCTGGGCAGGAATTTGCTGCTAATAAATTGTGTTGTGCAAATAGAATGCCATGAACCAACTGATCCAATTTAATTAAGTTTAAGCCCGCATTTTCTCCGAGGAATCCCCTAACCAAGGTTAATTTAGAGGAGTGAGGAGGTTTGATCCCTCCACCCTTAGAAATGACACGTGCAAGAGCCATGTTGCTGTTCATAGTGCTGATATCCAGCAGAAATGCTCTGAATCTGGGAAAAACATGAGAAAAGCAAAAAAAAATAATCAAGAAAAATGATTTCTCCCTTGTTCCATTGGAACTCACCTGTCTTCTGATTCCCTGCTCATGGTGGCTCTTCCCAAATTCCAGTTTATTAAAGTGGAGAATGCTCAGCCAGGCTCTGTCTCTCCTTTGTTACAATTTCTGCACCAGGTTTTCCTGGACATTCATTCTTTTTCCATTCAAAAATCCTTTCCCCATTAAAAAAGTGTGTCTGGGCAGAAAATGCAGATTTCAGGCATTTCTGCAGCATTTTCAGGTCTCGAAAAATCCATCTGGAATTGTGACTTTGCTCCAACCCTCATGGAGCTGTTGCCCACCTGCAGGTCCCTCTGTGCTCCAGGCACTGCAAGCCTGGTGCTTCCAAGAGTTCATTCCCTGTGCAGGACTTCTGATGGAACAGGAAATGTTTGGATTTCCTTTTGAAGGCCAACTCCATGTAAAGATTCCACGACCTCAAGTGGTTTTGTCCAAGAAATCCCCTGGAAAAAAAAAAAACCAAAAAAACCCAAAACCCAAAAAACAAACAAAAAAACCCAAACCAAACCAAACCAAAAAAAAACCCAACCAAAAACCTCAGTAGGTCACTGTAGAGGTGTTGGAAATTCTCAATAAATGAGAAATCCTGGAAACACAAAGTTGGAAGAGAACTTCAGGGTCATCCAGTCCACCCAGCACCACCCACCTGGAGAAGAGTTGCAGATTCCACATCAATTTTCCACAAGATTCAGGAATTCTCTCTTGGAATGACACAAAGCAGATTCATCGAGCACCTCCTTTGTTGCTGCCAGGCAGAGGAAAATCATCCTTGGCACAACAAAAGCCCTTGCTCTTGGTTTCTTTATTACAGGGTGACAATTCAAAATTTAAAATCTCAAGTGACAAACAGGATCCCATGTTTTTTTCCCCAAATCAGTGGACAGAGCTCACTGGAGTCACACTCCAAAGGAATTTAGTCCTTTCAACAATATATGAAGGAAACAGGTGCAACGTGAATAATTTCAAATCTTTTGGATTATCCACTTATTCCTGCGTGTTCAACCTGCAGCAGACATCAAATATGATCAGCAGCCTCAAACTGGGTTTGTGCTGATGATTAATGCAGGTGCTAACTCCTCCAATTAACGTTTGTGCAAAGCGACTCTGCTTGACAAAGATCAGGAGCTTACAGGTGTCGGATGTCGCTGATATCGTCGACCCGGGGGATTAAATCAGCAGGGAATGCGGGAGGCTCGAAGAATTTAATCACAGTTTTTTCTCGAACTGTTCTGAAATTTCTGGTAATTTGCGTTCCTGCCTGGATGGGAATTCAGTAGTAAAACGTCATTTTGAGAGTGCCTCAACCAGTGCACCCACCCAGGCTTCCAAACTGAAAGTAAAAGCCAGGAGATTTTGCTGAACCTGCCCAGATGTGAAAGATTTGGGGGTTTTGGGGTTCGGGACTGAGGTCAGAGCTCACCAGGGGCTGCAGCTCCTCCAGAGGGGCATCAGCAATCTCTGGGAGCAGGAACAGTGCCCTGATGGCACCTGAGCTTTTGCATGAATTTGCAGGAAGTTTCCTCAGGGCAGTGCAGGGAACAGCTCAGGCTCATCTGGAAGAGGGAGAGAGCTCCAGCTGAGTGTGGAGATTTTATTCACTGGGAGGTAACAAAGGAAAGGCCTTGGAGGGAAACTCTGCGGGGAGGAAAATCTGAATGGATAAAAATCAACATCACGGAATCACAGGACAGTCTGGGTTGGGAGGATCTGAAATCCCCCCCAGTGCCACCCCTGCCAGGGCAGAGACACCTCCCACTGTCCCAGGCTGCTCCCAGCCCCAGTGTCCAGCCTGGCCTTGGGCACTGCCAGGGATCCAGGGGCAGCCACAGCTGCTCTGGGCACCCTGTGCCAGGGCCAGAGGCTCAGCTCTTTTTGCCACGCTTCAAATAAAAACTCAGAAACCTCTCTCAGGATCTCAGCCTCAAGAAAAAACCCCACAAAATTATACAGCCAACATGGGAGAGCTCAGAGCCCCTGCCAGGGCCTGAAGGGGCTCCAGGAGAGCTGCAGAGGGACTGGGGACAAGGGCTGGAGGGACAGGAGCCAGGGAATGGCTCCCAGTGCCAGAGGGCAGGGCTGGCTGGGATCTTGGGAATCAGGAATTGTTCCCTGGCAGGGTGGGCAGGCCCTGGCACAGGGTGCCCAGAGCAGCTGTGGCTGCCCCTGGATCCCTGGCAGTGCCCAAGGCCAGGTTGGACACTGGGAGCAGCCTGGGGCAGTGGGAGGTGTCCCTGCCATGGCAGGGGTGGCACTGGGTGGGCTTTAGGGTCCCTCCCAACCCAAACATTCCAGGATTGTACAATTCCAACAGATGAAAACAATCGCCAGCATCATTTCTTATTGACACCAACCCACGTTCCAGAACCTCTCGCTTCTCAATTCCCAAGGAAATCAGGATTCCCTTTTCCATTTGCAGCCCTGCTGCCTCTGCTGTGCCATTTAACAGCCAATTTCCCAGCCCAGCAGGCCTGGCAGGAGCAGGGGGTGCTGAGCCTGAGTTACCAAGTGAAGCGAGTCAGGGCAGGCCCAGCCTGGCAGCAAAGCCCAGCTCTGCCAGGCGTGTCCTTGTGTGTCCCCGTGTCCAAACACTCCCACCCCACTGCCCAGCAAGGGACAATGGAAGGGGAACTGTCCCTCAGCAGGCACAGGCTGGGATTTTTGGGTGTCTGTGCAGGGCAGAATGATCCCAGGGGGTGCCTTCCAGGATATTCTTGCTCCTGTAATTCCCTTGCTGAGGTACCACAATGATCCTCAGCAGTGCATCCTGTTAAAAAACTGATTTTTCCCACTTATTTCAGCAGCTCCAGTGTCTGGAAACCATCCAACCCTTTTTTTTTTTTAGTGGAAGCTGATCCACCTGACCCTGGCACTTGCAATGAGTGCAGTGGGGCAGTTATGGTCTCGATGCCACCAAAATTAAGCTGATGCAGAAGGGAATTTTGTGTTTTACAGCAGCAAAACGTGGGGATTCATCTCCCAAATTTTAGATCAGGTAAAAACACAGAACAATTCCTGCAGCAAATACATCTGGAAAACAACCTGTGGAAAACACAGCAGCAGTTGCAGAGAAGCAGGAAGTCTAAGAGCCCCTTGCAGAGTGCTGATACACCGAAAAAAGAGAATATTTTAGTCATTCCCGTGGCGAAAAGAGATACAAAAAGTGAAACAATGACCTGTGGCGTTGCTTTATGGGATGTGGAACCCTCTGTGTTGTGTAATAAGATGTTCCAAGGCTGCCAGGCAAGAACAACTCATGCTTTTCTCAGCAGAAGAGCTCAGGGAGTAACAGCAACTCCTTGGCTGGGTTTGGAGCAGCGGAATCCGCACAGCTCCCTCCTTGTCCAGAGCTGGAGGATCCCCCACACAATCAGCAACTCCCAGGATCACTTTTTTTGCTGCTGCCTCCCTAGCGTGCCCCGTTCCCAAGTTCTCACGGCAATCCCAGATAAAACAAGAAGGTCCCCCACGCTTTGAGGGGGCAAAGCCCAGAATTCACCCCCGAGCCTGCCCCTGCAGCCCTGGCCAGGCAGCAGCTGCCAGTGCTGGCACCACCAAAATCAGCACAGACAGCCCAGCCCATGCCAGCCTTTGTTCCCTCACCCGTCCAGGAGTGACAGCAGCGGCCACGCCGGACCTGTGAAAAACGATGTTTCACGTTTTTATATTCATTTATAGGTTTAATAAAAATAAAATAAAACAGAATAAAAATAGACAACTGGGAGACAGGAAAAAGAAGGGTTTCTCAGCTGAGGGTGCAAAACCGACACACCCCGCACATTTCGGGTTTCTTGGTATTTGAAGGTCTTGATATTACATATTTAAATAAGCTAATACATATTCAAATATTTACTTCGGTCTTAAGACTCCCCCTAAATATACAATTCATCTGTAGAATTCCATGTAGTCTGGGCAGGTGTTGTAAATATCTTTCGAAGATCCCACTCTGAAAAGACCTGACGGCTGCTTATCAGTCTCTGGCATCTAGGTGTCATAAATTCTTCTTAGCCATAAAGATGCAAACTCTGAAAAAGGCCCCATTGTTCTTTTTATCTCTTAGGAATGTTCGGGGCGATTCCTCTTGGCTTCTATCTAGTTTTGAGGTTACCAAATACAACCCCCTCTTCCTTACGTCTTCATTAAATCCCACAAATAAAATACAATACAACTTTCTTACACTGTATGTATAGCATTCATGTCAATATTTGCGAAAAGCCGACTCCAAAATCTGCATTTATAACAGAACCCATCCCGGCCCGGGGAGGGGACGGCGGGCGGGCGATGTCCCCCGCAGTGCCACGGGGGGTTTGTTCTCTTTGCTGCCCCAGCCCCTCGCCCTGGAGCCCTCCCGAGGTTCCTGAGCCCACACGTGGGGTTGGTGACACATCCCCACAGCCCTGGGCGGTCAGGAGAGGCGAGTGCCAGCCAGGAGCATTTCCATGGCAATGCCGCGGTTCGTCTGCAGCTCCGGGAAGAGGGAAGGAGACAAAGCCAAGGATTCGTGTGGATGGGTGACCTGGGGGCTGCAGCCCCCGGGGGGGATCTGTGCCGTGTCATCATCCCCCGAGGCAGGTGTGGGCACACGTGGGAGCTCGGGGAACAAAGGGAGCTCCTGGAGGAGGCCACGGGGATGGGGAAGGGCCTGGAAGGAGCAGCTGAGGGAGCTTGGATTGTCCAGCTGGAGCAGAGGGGGCTGAGGGAGACCCTGGAGCTGAGAGGGCTGAGGAAGACCCACCAGGGGCTCAGAGACCCACTGGGGGCTCAGGGAGACCCACCATGGGCTGAGAGAGACCCACCGGGGGCTGAGGGGGCTGAGGGGGACCCACCATGGGCTGAGGGAGACCCTGGGGCTGAGGGAGACCCACTGGAGCTGAGGGAGACCCACTGGGGCTAAGGAGACCCACTGGGGGCTCAGGGAGACCCACCATGGGCTGAGAGAGACCCACCAGGGGTGAGGGAGACCCACTGGAGCTGAGGGAGACCCACTGGGGCTGAGGGAGACCCACTGGGGCAGAGGGAGACCCACCATGGGCTGAGGGAGACCCACTGGGGCTGAGGAGACCCACTGGGGCTGAGGAGACCCACTGGGGCAGAGGGAGACCCACCATGGGCTGAGGGAGAGCCAATGGGGCTGAGGGAGACCCACCAGGGGCTGCAGTTCCTCCTGAGGGGCAGCTCCCATCTCTGCTCCCTGTGACCTGACAGCACCCAGGGAGCGCCTGCAGCTGTGCCAGGAGGGATTGGGGTGGGATTGGAGGGCAAGGTGCTCCCCCAGAGGGTGCTGGCACTGCCCAGGCTCCCCAGGGAATGGGCACGGCCCCGAGGCTGCCAGAGCTCCAGGAGCCTTTGGGCAGCGCTGCCAGGGATGCCCAAGCTGGGATTGCTGGGGGCTCTGGGCAGGGACAGGGTGGGATTGATGATCCTGTGGGTTTATTCCCACTCAGGATATTCCAGGATTCCATGAAATAGGTGTTGAATCCAACCACGTGGGGAGTTTTTCCAGCCCAGCCTGAATTTGAGAGGAAAAAGGCAAAGCAGTGAGAGAGCTGCAGAGAGGGGTTCTGTGACATTGTAGGAAACCAAAGAGATCCTGTGGTCCTTCATCCCAGCAAAATTCAGAAAACTCAGGAGATTTTCATTGAGGAGAGTCCTTGGAGACCTGGGATTGTTGGAGGCTCTGGGCAGGGACAGGGCTTGGATTGATGATCCTGTGGGTTTATTCCCACTCAGGAATTCCATAATTTTGTGTTCCTGGGAGGAATTCTGGGCCTCCTTCAATTTTCAGAACCAATCGCTGCAAGCTGAGATGGGTGGAATGAGCAGAGGGTGCAGGAGCAGCACAGCCCAGGAGCCACCACAGCTTTGGTGGCAGCATCAGCGTCACCTGTGGGACTGCAACACCACTGGAATTTTGTTTTTTCGGTGGCTTTAACCGGGGTGGAGCCCTGTGGCACCTGCTGCAAGGTGTGGGCAGGATGCTGCAGGTGAGTGTGGGCTGGGGATGAGCACACGATGCAACAGCAACGAAGAAAACAAATCAGAATTTCATTTCCTGTGAGAAGCAGCAGCTCTGCCCTGGTTGGTGATGGGCTCTGAAAGTCACACTGCAAACAGCAGGAAAATTTGCCCCCAGAAAATCCACAGGAAGCAACAAATGCCCTTTAGCAGAGGGGTAAGGCAAAATTTGCCTTTTTTTAACTTCCATCCCTGCCCTTGTCACATGAAATCTGAGCGCTGACCAGTGTGAAAATGCCAAAGAAACTGGAACACTTGAAGTTTGCTTTCTTTCCTGTATTTCTTAAAAAAAAAAAAAAAAAAGACAAAAAAGCCTTTTACCACTTTGTAGCCCTTCCAAAATAAATAATTAACAATAATGAAATTGTTCCATATCACATAAACAACGGCCCCAGGCCTCACTTTTTTTGGTGGATGATTGATATTTATCGTTTCCTTTGGCAGGGAGAGAAACAGCTCGGGCTCTATCTCGAGATAAAATTATAAACACAAATATCACACAGCAAAGGGCACTCCAAGTTTTGAAATCCTGAAAGGCTCAATCCCAGTTTGGTTTTGGTTTTTTGTTTTTTTTTTTTTTTTTTCCATAATGTCACTTCACCCAGGGGAAACTGTTCCAGTTTCAGCAGATTCCCTTTGATTTCTCACATTTAGTGGGCAGCACACAATGGCTGCAGCCTGGGAGGATCCAAATTGGACCTTTTTCTGTTGTGTCACATCCAAAGATCCCTCCATAAACGATCCTGGAACAACTCACCTCTCCAGAAAACACTGGTTTCTCTTTGCCCCCAGCCCTGCTCCAGCTGTTCTCCCCCCTGCAGAATGATCCATGGATTTCTTGCTCTCCACCTGCCCTTCCACACCACAAATCCCTTTGGTGCAGGACCCAGGAAAGGGAGAAGGAGGACCAATCTCTGTAATTCTGTGACTTGGCACCACCTGCTCTGAGAGTGGTGTTTGGGAGCGAGGAGAAAAGCAAAACCCCCTTTGTTCAGTGGAGTTTTCCTCCCTGGGTCTGTTGGATCTGCAGGGGCCAAGTTCTTGGAGGTGAGCTGGAAAAGAGGCAATAAAATCTGACAGGGCAAAGGAATCCTGGGCTGGATCAGGGCGAGGGAGGGGATTTTGCCCTGGGAGATTCCACCTGCAGAGCTGCTGGAGAGAGCCCAGAGGAGGCAGCAGGATGAGCAGAGGGATGGAGCAGCTCTGCTGGGAGGAAAGGCTGGCAGAGCTGGGATTGTTCAGCCTGGAGAGGAGAAGCTTTGGGCTGAGCTCAGGGTGGCCTTGCAGGGCCTGAAGGAGCCCCAGGAAAGCTGGAGAGAGACAATTGCCAAGGGCTGGAGGGACAGGACAAGGGGGAATGGTCTCAAACTGAAAAATTACAGGTTTAGATCAGATATGAGGAAAAATTTCCTCCCTGAGAAGGTGGGGAGGGGCTGGGATGGAATTCCCAGAGCAGCTGTGGCTGCCCCTGGATCCCTGGCAGTGCCCAAGGCCAGGTTGGACACTGGGGCTGGGAGCAGCCTGGGGCAGTGGGAGGTGTCCCTGCCATGGCAGGGGTGGCACTGGGTGGGATTTGAGGTCCCTCCAACCCAAATCATTCCATGATTCTGTGCTGTGCCACCTGGGAGAGCAGAGAGAACTGAAGCCCGGGATGGACAAGCAAGTGGAAAGGCAGGGGTAAAGAATGGAGCTTCCTCCTCTTCCCTCTTTGGTGAACTTACTGTGGTCCTGGAAGGAGGAACCTTCCTCTGGCAGAGACCTTAGGGACCATTTCCATCCCAAACTTGTGAAGTGCTGAAGTTTAATGGCATTTTCACAGAATCACTGAATCCCAGACCCTTTGGGGTCGGAAGGGATCTGATAATTCATCTCATCCCACCCCTGCCATGGCAGGGACACCTCCCACTGCCCCAGGCTGCTCCCAGCCCCAGTGTCCAACCTGGCCCAGGGATCCAGGGGCAGCCACAGCTGCTCTGGGAAGCACCAGCTCCTCACCCCAGTGGGCACCACACCTTTGCCCACCCCGAAACAGCTGCTGAAAGGAAAAAGAGCTGAGGAAGAGGAAGATGGGCCTGGAAGAGGCTGCTGAGTTCCACGAGGGCTTCTCGACAAACAAGCAAATGTGATAATGGGAGAAAATGAGAGGCTTTTCCTGGCTGGGGATGGATGAGAGGTTTCAGAGGGAGAAATCCTGCTCTCAGGATGCACTGGCAGCATTTCCAGAAGGATTTGTCCTTCAGAGATGGATTATACAACTTTTCTTATTACGGGAACGGGAGGATTAAAGATCCCAAAACGCTCTGTGCTTCGGAGTGGTGGTAATAAATGTGCCAGGAATCTGGGGACACTTCCAAAATGCATTTTAATCCATAGTAGGCTGGGAGTTGTGCACTGTAAGCGATTTTCATTGTTAGATGGCAGTAAATATAAATTACTGGAGAATCTGAAAATCCCCTTGCACCCAGCAGCTCACAGAGCGTTTCCATCCCCGTGTGCTCAGGCATTTGGAAGGGAGGAAGGGGAAAAAGCTGTGACAAAACCACCACTTAATGACACATTTGCCAAATGGAGCCGGTGGTTTGCATGCACAAAAGCTCTTCCTGCACCTCCTGAAGTGCACAAACAGCTTTTCTCTATGCAAACTACCTCTGCAGGATGTCCACACCTCGATCCAGGATGGTGCAAGGGCAGGGAGAGATGGAAAATTCAGATTTGCAGTGGTAGAGGCCAAGCCGAGGCCCCTCTCAAAGTCGCTTTTCAGCTCTTCATTTCAATACACATTTTATATTTATATTTTTATAGATTTAAATGTATCAAAGAGAAGCCACTGGAAGCCAATCTCTCTCCCCTGCCCCAAATCCTTATTTCAGGCTCTCCCAACTGTGCGAGATGTGAAAGGTCTGAGCAGGGAGCCTTATCAGAGTGACTGCAGTGCCCAGGGGATGAGTCATGGAGCAGATTCCCATTCCTGCCTGTGGACAGAGCACTTGGAACACAAAAGGCTGGGAGGAGGAGGAGGAGGGACAGCACTGCAGCAGCCCCCAGCTCCTGGGAGGCTGGAGGTGGAGCTGGCGGGTGAGAACTGCAGGAATTGTTTCCATCACATGGTTAATGACTCAGCAGCCTTAGCCCAAAATATTTATTTTTTTTTTTTTTCCCTCCTCTCCACCAGCTCGTCCGTGGAAAATAATGGGGGCACTGGGAGAGGGGAGGGAGGCTGGGTGAGCATCCCAGGAATTTTTCCACTCTGGAACACCTGGGCTGCCACACCCCCAGAGAGATTCCAGCTGGATTCGGTGCCCAGAACTGTCTGGAGTTTTGGGCACCTCAACATAAAACAGGTCTAAAGCTCTTGGGGAGTGTCCAAAGGAGGGACACCAGGATGGGGAAAGGTCTGCTTTGGACAACGCTCCCAGGGAAGCACAGGGGGGGTAGTTGGGGTGTCTGTGCAGAGTCAAGGCTTGGATCAATAATCCCTGTGATCAATGATCCCAATGATCCCTTCCAGCTGAGGAGATTCCAGGATTCTAAGCTTGGATGAAGGCCTTCAGTCAATAAATGCACCCTCCTCTTCCCCAGCACACGGAATTGGAACCCCCAGGAGCTGTGCTGAGGTGCAGCTGGAACACCAGCAGCCCTGAGGGTGCACAGCAAGCCCTGAGCACTTCCCAAACTCTGCCTCTCCCAGCCCTGGGAGCTGCCAGGAGGGAGGAATGGCCGGGAGGGGAGGGGGAGGAAGCCTCATTCTGCTCAGGCCACGCTGCTGAGCTCGCTCTGGTTCTCCTGCTCCCAGAAGGAGAAGTGAGAGGCTTTGGAGTTTCATTTTAAGCCGAGCTCAAGCACACCCAGGCCTGGCTGGTGCACAGCCCCTTGCAGCCTCTGCCCCTCCCTGGTGGGGGTTATGTCACCGTGGCCCCAAATCCCTCCACTTCCAGCCCGCCTTCCCCACAGAACTTCTGCACAGCACCCACTCCCCGTGTTTCTCCTGCTGCTGGAGAAGTGTTCATGTGGAGTTTGGTGCCAGTCTGGCCCGCTGGCTGCTGTCCCCAACATTCCTGAAGACACCCACAGCCCTCGAGAGTGGAGTCTTGCTAAAGCCTCCCACAGCCACGTGGCCCCAGAGCTCCAGGCTGGAAGGTCACGTATTCCCCTCCTCGTGTTCATTCCCACTTTGGGAAAGCTCTGCCCTTCAAGGACACTCAGCCACCTGCACTGTCCCTCCAGGGATGGGGACTCCAAACCTTCCAAGCCCTGACCACCCTTTCCATGGAGAAATTCCACCTGGTGTCCAAGCTGAGCCTCCCCTGGTGCAATTTGAGGCCATTTCCTCTCCTCCTTTCCCTGCCCCTCCTGGCAGGGAGTTGTGCAGAGCCACATGGGCCCCCCTGAGCCTCCTTTTCTCCAGGCTCAGCCCCTTCCCAGCTCCCTCAGCCCCTCCTGGGCCTCCAGCCCCTTCCCCAGCTCCCTTCCCTGCCCTGGACACGCTGCAGCCCCTCCAGGGCTCTCCTGCAGGAGCCACAACTGGACACAGCCCTGGAGCACAGAGGGACAATCCCTGCCCTGCTGAGGACACAAATCTGACACCAGAAATGCCCCACTGGCTCTCTTTCAGTGCCAAGAGCTGCCTCAGAGCACAGTCTGCTCCCAGCGGGACCTCGCAGGGAGGAGCAGAGTCTGGCTGGGCCCGGAGGCTGCAGGAAGGGGTCACCACTTCTCACTCAGCATCTCCACCATCTGTGCTGCCCTGCCCTCTTTACTCAGGGGGCAGCCAACGCCACAACCCAGCTCTTAATTTAGACCCCAAACGTTATTTCTGAGTTCATCATCCCAGATGGACTCGGTCCCAGGAATCTCTGCTGTCAGAGGCCCGCGGGAGCCTCGGGTTTACAAACTGAGATGAAGCAATGCCTCCCCTTGTTCCCTGTGCCCTGCTCGTAGGCAGGTGCTCCACAGCTCAGGTGCACATCCAAGGAGTTGGAAGAGCCCCTCTGAACTCACAGCCAGGCTGGTGTGAAGGAAGAAGATTGAAATTTGCTGAAGTTTGCCACTTTGGGTCGCCTCGCCTCTCAAACAGAAACGCCCCAGAGAGACGAAAGCCACGCTCGGCCAAATGATCTGGCACAATCCTGGGATCAGCAGGGTGGGAGGAGCCCTTCAGGCTCATCCAGTCCCACCCCAGCACCACCAGCATCACCCCAAACCCTGTCCCGAAGCGCCACTTCCCTGATGAGGGGTGTTGATATTTGCAGTGATTTCCAAGAAGAAAAGCAGGAAGTTCCAGGAGCAGCAGCCACTCTGCAGCCTTTCAAGCAGGGTTGACTCCAGCCTGGATTTCTGCTGTGTGGGTGGCACTCTGAGGACTCAAATTTAAATCCCAGGTCTCTCAGAGAACCATGGAATGGTTTGGGTTGGAAGGGACCTCAAAGCCCATCCAGTGGGACACCTCCCACTGTCCCAGGCTGCTCCCAGCCCCACTGTCCAACCTGGCCTTGGGCACTGCCAGGGATCCAGGGGCAGCCACAGCTGCTCTGGGCACCCTGTGCCAGGGCCTGCCCACCCTGCCAGGGAACAATTCCTGATTCCCAAGATCCCATCCATTCCCTGGCTCCTGTCCCTCCAGGATTTGTGGTGGAGTTGGAGCTGTCCGGGAATCACTGGATGAACTGTTCCCGTCACTTTGCCCGTTTTCCACCCTCCATCCATTCCATCCTCTATCTGAACATCACCCCTCAGGAATGAGGCATCCCAAAGCCCAGAGTTCACTCTGGGAAAGACAATCCCAGGCTGGGGAATCCTGAGGAACACGAGGAGCAGAAACTGGTGAGTGCTGTCATGAAGGATGGCACCCACGCAGATCTGGTGGCACTGACCACAGCGAGGCCACCAGCAGTTGGAACAAATCCGTGAAGAACGGCCAGATTCTGCTTTTTATGAATCAAATTTGGGGGGGAAGTGAAAGGAGGAACTTATCAACTCCACGAGGAAGGGATTTGTCCTGCCTTTAACCCAAAGCTCTGGAGCGTGTGAAAGATTAGCAGGAGGGGTTGCCATGGGCCATTTGCTGCGGCCCTCCCTGGAAACTTCCTGAAATAAAAGAGCACGTTGCAGCTCCTGGGTGGGAGCCTTGGGGCACACGAGGAGAACATAACCAAAAAATAATTGACCACAAGCATGAGCTACGTGCAGCAACGAGGCTGCTCAGTGCTTTATTGGCTCGAGGAGAAGAGGTTCTGGAGGCAGAAATTCCCCTGCCTTTGTTAAGCGGCACCTCCCGGAGACTTCGGCCATCCCAGGGTTATTTCCTGCTCCCAGCACAAAACTCAGGGATGCTTCATGGATAAAATGACCTGCTGGCTGGGGCTAAAAGATGCTTTACCTGCAGCACCCTCTTTTTCAGACAATTAACCCCGAGCACGGTGAAATGAAGAAGAAATCCGGGCATTAAAAATTCCTTGGGAAAGGAACGGCGCAGCTGGTGTTAACAAGCCCAGAGGAGCCCAGGGAAATGGGAAAGCTGCTCCCAGCCTTACAAGATCAGACACAACAGGTTGCTGATTTAACAAGCTGCACTAATGCGGGATTTCTTGGCTGTTTTTCCCCCCTTAAGGAGGAATTTTCACCAGTTTTAATTCCTGGCTAATTTTGGTGCCTCGCGCTCATTTCGCTGGATTTTCCACCCGCTCGTTCCCGGGGTATTTATTTATTTGTGTGTGACCAATCCATCGTCACAGTGTACAGGATTCTGAACACCCCCAGCGTGGATTACAGGAGTTTTGGCTCTTGGAATGCACAGGAGAGGCTGAGGGAGCTGGGGCTGCTCAGCCTGGAGAGGAGCCCCAGCTGAGAGGGGCCCTCAGCCCTGGGTGTCCCTGTGTCCCCCTGTCTGTCCCTGTCTGTCCCTGTCTGTCCCTGTGTCCCCCTGTCTGTCCCTGTGTCCCCCTGTCTGTCCCTGTCTGTCCCTGTCTGTCCCTGTCTGTCCCTGTGTCCCCCTGTCTGTCCCTGTCTGTCCCTCGGTGTCCCTGTCTGTCCCTGTGTCCCCCTGTCTGTCCCTGTGTCCCCCCGTCTGTCCCTGTCTGTCCCTGTCTGTCCCCCTGTCTGTCCCCTGTCTGTCCCCTGTCTGTCCCTGTCTGTCCCTGTCTGTCCCTGTGTCCCCCTGTCTGTCCCTGTCTGTCCCTGTGTCCCCCTGTCTGTCCCTGTGTCCCCCTGTCTGTCCCTGTCTGTCCCTGTCTGTCCCTGTGTCCCCCTGTCTGTCCCTGTCTGTCCCTGTGTCCCCCTGTCTGTCCCTGTCTGTCCCTGTCTCAGGGAGGGCAGAGCAGGCCCAGGCTCTGCTCCAGGCCCAGCAATGGCCCCAGAGCCCCGGGCAGGGCCTGAGCCCAGCAATTCCCCTGCAATTCTGCCCTGGGCAGTGCCCAGCCCTGAGCAGAGCCTAGAGAGGGGCTGGGGGGTCTCCTCCCTGGGGATATTCCAGAATATTCACAATCCCTGAGCTCTGGGGTGATCCCAGCTGAGCACTCTGGGCCCTTCCAGCCTCCCCCATCCCAGATTCTGGACCTTTCCAGAACAAGGTGACAATTTGTGACCAACTGATGTGTCCCAAGGTCTCAGGCAGAGCTCCCCAGGGGTGAAACCAGCTGGGAATGGCTCTGGTTTCCCGTGGGGGCAGGAGGGGTGTCCAGAGCTGGAATTCCCAACCAGGCCCTCCGTGCTCTTGTGAGCTCTTCCTGCTCCCTCTGGAGCAGCAGCAGCTCCCATTGTCTGCTCTTCCCTCCCCACATCTGTGGGACTGGGATTAGAGCTGGGGGTCTGGAATTAGTGCTGGGCTGGGGGTCTGGAATTAGTGCTGGGCTGGGGACTGGGATTAGTGCTGGGCTGGGGGTCTGGGATTAGTGCTGGGCTCTGGGACTGGAATTAGTGCTGGGCTGGGGTCTGGGATTAGTGCTGGGCTGGGGGTCTGGAATTAGTGCTGGGCTGGGGGTCTGGGATTAGTGCTGGGCTGGGGACTGGGATTAGTGCTGGGCTGGGGACTGGAATTAGTGCTGGGCTGGGGACTGGGATTAGTGCTGGGTTGGGGGACTGGAATTAGTGCTGGGCTGGGGTCTGGAATTAGTGCTGGGCTGGGGACTGGAATTAGTGCTGGGCTGGGGACTGGAATTAGTGCTGGGCTGGGGACTGGGATTAGTGCTGGGCTGGGGGATTGGAATTAGTGCTGGGCTGTTCAGGAAAAAATGTTGTTGGGCTTGGGCAGGCCCATTTCCTCTGTGCCCAGGTGTTTCCAGAGACTCATAAAAAGGTGGTGTGGAAGAATCAGTGCTGCCCTGCGAGTCCATCCCTGTCCAGGTGTGAAAATGGGAGCAGAAAATAACCCTGGAGCTGGAAAACTTCCTTTGGCTTCCCCTGCACGTCAGAGCTGAGATTTCCAGGTGACCTTGGCCCCACTATCAGTGAGATAAGGCTGCCCTGTCCTGGCTTCTCCACAGGCACACAGCCAGCAGCAAGTCCTGCCTCTGCAGAGTGGGAGCCTCGTGGGGAGAATGGGAAGCAGGAGGTGGGAGGGTGGGATTGTCTCTTCCTCACCTGGGGAAGGGTGGAAACAGAGAGGGGCAAAGGAGGAGGGAGCAGCGGTGGGAGTGAACCTAATGGCAACAGAATTTATTGGGAAATGGTTAATTCATTCACCAGGTGACAGCATCTCAGCCCAGGGGGTTGGGCCTGGAGGGACAGGACAGGGGGAATCGTTTTAAATTGGAGGAGGGCAGGGCTGGCTGGGATCTTGGGAATCAGGAATTGTTCCCTGGCAGGGTGGGCAGGCCCTGGAATAGAATTCCCAGAGCAGCTGTGGCTGCCCCTGGATCCCTGGCAGTGCCCAAGGCCAGGTTGGACATTGGGGTTGGAGCAGCCTGGGACAGTGGGAGGTGTCCCTGCCCATCCTGGGTGGGAAGGGGGTGAGATTTGAGGTCCTTTCCCACCCAAACCACTCCACGACCCCATGATCCCGTGCTCACTGCAGGCTTGCACACCCACACACCTCAGCACTGGGACTTTTGGCTTGCACAGGGATTTAACCCATGGCCTGGAAATTGTGGGGAATTCTGGGCCTTCCTTGCCCTGGAAGGGATCAGTGCCTGGATCAGCTGCCCGAGCTGAGAGAGATTCACCTGCAGGTGCCCACGATGCAGGTTCTGTGTAACAGGAAACCGAAGTCACACAGAAGGGGGACCTGGAAAAGGTGTTGGTGTCCAGAACTCTGGGTATCCTATGGAGTACAAGTCCCTGTCTCAGCTGAGCAGACAATTCTGGGCACAAGGGGAATGGCATTGGTTGGAGGGCACCTTAAAGACCACCACAAAACCCCCTTTGATCTCCCCTTGCTCCAGCCCTCCCAGTAATTCCTGTGGGATGGCAGGGAGAGCCCCTTGCTCCAACCCTTCTCTTCTGTGGGAAAGCAGCTGCTTTTTCTACCACAAAAAGTATATTTGGGGTTGAATAAGGTGAGGAATAACACATCAGGGGATGCTCCTCTGACAGACCCAGCAGAGGGGAACAGCTGAATTTTGGGGATATAATCCTTCCCTGGGTTATTGGCTATGGAAATGCCTTCAGTTTTGTTTCCAAGCCAAGAGAGGAGGACCTGGGCTTGGGGTTTGAGCCACTCCTAGTTCAGAGTCCAAAACCCTCAAGATGTAAAGCTTGGGGAGGAAGGATCCCTGAAAAAGCATCCCTTGGGATTTTCAGCTGTCTGAGGGGGGGATAGTGACCCTGCTGGGCCAGCAAACATGTTTGGGCTTCACTCAACGCTTCACATTCACATCCAGGACAAGTGGAGTTCAAATTCTTCCCAACAGACCAATTAGGCAAAATATTTAGAAACTCTGCAATTCCAGTCATGCTTTTGCCATCGCATTTGGAGAAACAATGATGCTTTCATATAGAGAGAGCCTCCGAGGCCGGGAAAACACACAAGGCCCTCCGTGGACACAAAATCATGCCCAGGTTTAAGAGCTCTAAGATGCACCCAGATTTTGCACGCTGGGCACACCTGAGAAGCTTTTAATTGAGTTCAGGAGGGCTTGAGCTGCTCGAGGAGAGGAGAATATCGTTTCCAGCAGGAGCAGGGAGCTGATCAGACAGCATAACTCCCTGCCAGAGCGGGCAATGTATATTTACAAAGCTTTTGTAGCTCCTTTGTTGTGCATTCTTTCCGCACCGCCAGCACAGAAAGGATCGCGTTCACAGCAGCGCCTGCTGCGAGGTGTCGGATTGCCGCCGGATTTTTCCAAATCATTAAAAAGCGGAAGAGAAGCCAGGGAATCCTGGAAGTGGGGGGAGCAAACTCTCCCATTTTCACAAACCCCCGGGTTGTCCCTGTGCCACACCAGTTGCGCTCCCGCTTTTCCCCCTCCGCCGGAGCGTGGTCGTGATGGAACCGGCGGCGTGCCTGGGGGAGCAGCCAGCCGCTTCCAGAAGGGCAGGAAAAAGCAAATGCCCAAGAGTTTATGGAGTGACAGAGCCAATTCCTCTGCTGATTTATTGAACCTCCAACTGGAGCGCTCCGATCCCCCCTCTGCCAAGCGATGTCGTTGGAATGCCGAGTTATTTTCTCATGCGAAAAACCAAAAAGAAGAAGAAGGAGAAGGAGAAGGAGAAGAAGAAGAAGGAGAAGGAGAAGGAGAAGGAGAAGGAGAAGAAGGAGAAGGAGAAGGAGAAGGAGAAGGAGAAGAAGGAGAAGGAGAAGGAGAAGGAGAAGGAGAAGGAGAAGGAGAAGGAGAAGGAGAAGGAGAAGGAGAAGGAGAAGGAGAAGGAGAAGGAGAAGGAGAAGGAGAAGGAGAAGGAGAAGGAGAAGGAGAAGGAGAAGGAGAAGAAGGAGAAGGAGAAGGAGAAGGAGAAGAAGAAGAAGAAGGAGAAGGAGAAGGAGAAGGAGAAGGAGAAGGAGAAGAAGGAGAAGAAGGAGAAGGAGAAGGAGAAGGAGAAGGAGAAGGAGAAGAAGGAGAAGGAGAAGGAGAAGGAGAAGGAGAAGGAGAAGGAGAAGGAGAAGAAGGAGAAGGAGAAGGAGAAGAAGAAAAAGAAAAAGAAAAAGAAAAAGAAAAAGAAAAAGAAAAAGAAAAAGAAAAAGAAAAAGAAAAAGAAAAAGAAAAAGAAAAAGAAAAAGAAAAAGGAGAAGGAGAAGAAGAAGAAAAAGAAGAAGAAAAAGAAAAACAAAAAGAAAAAGAAAAAAGAAAAAGAAAAAGAAAAAGAAGAAGAAGAAGAAAAGAAAAAGAAAAAGAAAAAGAAAAAGAAAAAGAAAAAGAAAAAGAAAAAGAAAAAGAAAAAGAAGAAGAATAAAAGCTTTGGAACTGTTAAAATTAAGGCCCTTCTCCCCTCTTGTCAGGCTGCAACAAACCCAGGGTATTTCTCAGTGTGGCTCTTGTGCCAGTGGTTTTTAAAGCACGGAGGTGGTTTTGTTTGGGTTTTTTTTTGGTTTTTTTTTTTTAATTGGAAGTAAAAACAATGGGTTTCTGTGGGGCCAGGCAGGTGAGGCAGCATCCAGGGCAGCCTGGGCTCCTCCTCCTCCTCCCCTGCCTTCCCCGAGTGCCTGATCCCATAAACACCTTAAAGCAGAGCTGGCTCCTGCCCTGGGTGCTATCAAGTGGGAAGGCATTTTATTTTTCTGGAATGAGGGAGCCAATTTATGCCCTTTTATGGACCAGGGGAGGACTGGCCGCAGTGGAAACTGCTCTGCAATAAAGGTTCCCTTGTTTATGAGCCCTTTTGTGTGGCACTTGTGGGACCACTCGGTGCCCTCAGCCATCTCCTGCAGGCTCTGCTAAGGAGATCAGGCCTTCTCATTCCTTCTCCCTGGGATCTGGGATGGGTTTTCCAACGCTTCTGCCATCAAACTGATGGATAAACCGAGTTTGTTCCACACGGGGAACCCCACGAGGGTTTGGGGTGGGAGGGAGCTCGAAGCCCAGCCAGTGCCACCCCTGCCATGGGCAGGGACACCTCCCACTGTCCCAGGCTGCTCCAAGCCCCATCCACGCTGCTCTTGGACACTTCCAAGGATGGGGCAGCCACAGCTTTTCTCTGCCAGGACCTCCCCACCCTCACAGGGAAGAATTTCCCCTCAATATCCCATCTAACCCCTCCATCTGTCACCCTAAACCCATTCCCCTGGTCCTATCCCATGCCCTTGTCCAAAGCCCCTCTCACAAATTTGTCCCCCAAAGGTCTGAGATAACCAGAAAAGCCTCCACTCCCAGGAGCAGTTCTGCTCTCTGTTCAAACCAGTCCCACCAGTAAAAAGAAGCATGTTTGTGCACAAATCAGCCCTGCCAGACCCAGGTTCTTGCTGCCTTTTCGGTTTTGAAATGCTGGTTTTGTTTGCAATTTCCAAAAAGCTGCTTTCACCTCAGAGCGAAAGACCAACCTGACACACACACACACACAAAAAAAAAAAAAAAAAGTGAAAAAGCTTTATCAGGGTTACAATAAAACCACAGAACTCGTTTGTATCTCCAGTTAAAAAATGACAGAGAGGGGGAAAAAAAAAAAAAAAGAGACAAAATATGTGAGAGGGAACAAAGAAACCAAATATCCATCTATTTATCTGTCTATCCATCTAATTTTAAACTTCAGATAACACTTAATCCAGCAGCGTGTGGTAGGTGTTACTTGGGAAATGAGAAACATGAAATTTCAGGCAGTAATACCCTCCTGACAGAATTCTTTAAACCAGAAATGACAGATAACAATCCAAGCAGAGGAGCCAAGGGTCTCTTAACACCATTAAGTGATGAAGTCGTAAGAATGACAGCCAAATAATTCCTGGTGTGTTTGTTGACTCGGAGGAGCTGAAGCACCATGTTTCCATGGATATGGAGTTCCTGGTTTGTGCTTTTCCTATTTCAGGATCAATGCTGAGGGGAGGGCAGGATTCAGTTCCGTGTTTCTGGCGGGGCGTAAACATCGACGGAGCAAAGAGAGCCAGGTCTGAGCAGGGATGGGGGTGTTGGGATCAGTCCAGAGCCTGCCTTTGTGGGGTGAAAAAGGATTGGAAAGCCCCCTCAGCCAGCTGGAAGGGTCCTGGAATCACAGCATGGCCTGGGTTGGGATGGACCTTAAATCCCACCCAGTGCCACCCCTGCCAGGGCAGGGACACCTCCCACTGTCCCAGGCTGCTCCCAGCCCCAGTGTCCAGCCTGGCCTTGGGCACTGCCAGGGATCCAGGATCAGCCACAGCTTTCCTGGGGAACCTGTGCCAGGGAAGAATTCCTTCCTAATACCAAGTCTAAACCTTCCCTCTTTCAGTTTAAAGCCATTGTTCCTTGTCCTGTCACTGCAAGCCCTTGTGAAATGTCTCTGATAGTGGGTGCTGAGAATGTGGAATCATGGAATCATGGAATGGTTTGGGTTGGGAGGACCCTAAAATCACCCAGTGCCACCCCTGCCCTGGGCAGGGACACCTCCCACTGTCCCAGGCTGCTCCCAGCCCCAGTGTCCAACCTGGCCTTGGGCACTGCCAGGGATCCAGGGGCAGCCACAGCTGCTCTGGGCACCCTGTGCCAGGGCCTGCCCACCCTCCCAGGGAAGGATTTTTTCCCAACATCCCACCTAAACTTGTCAATTTTCAGTTTGAAGCCATTCCCTGGCTCCTGTCCCTCCAGCCCTTGGCAATTGTCTCTCTCCAGGTTTCCTGGGGCTTCCTCAGGCCCTGCAAGGCCACCCTGAGCTCAGCCCAAAGCTTCTCCTCTCCAGGCTGAACAATCCCAGCTCTGCCAGCCTTTCCTCCCAGCAGAGCTGCTCCATCCCTCTGCTCAAATCCCTCTCACATTCACATTCACCTTGTCCCTGACACCAACCCCCCAGGACATCTTTACTCCCCTCACAAACCGTGATGTGGCCTGAGACAGAGCTGGCTGGGCCAATGGATTTTGGGATTCCAAGATGCCTTCAGCCCCACCAGCTGCGTGTGAGGGGCTCTGTGGTCACCACCCAGTCAAGCTTTTCCCCCTGGAGAACATTCCTGACTCCTCTTTCCCCACATCCCCACTGATGTTCCCCTCCTCCCTGACATCCTGGTGGTCATTCCTGTGCTTGTGTGGCCACATGGTCACTGGTGTGACCACGAGGACATCCAGGCAGAGCAGGACATCAGCAGGGAAGGGTGGTGGAGGGAGGAGTTTGATGGTCTGAGATCAGCAAAACCCTGTCCCAGGGCAGAGAGCTTGGACTCATCCAACCTGCCCCAAAGGTGGAGTTTTAAAAGTGCTGGATCTTCTCAGAATCCCAGAACGAAGGCTGGGAGAGCCCCTCAGAATCACCCAGTGCCACCCCAGCAGCACCAGCAGCACCCAAACCCTGTCCCCAAGGGCCACACCCAGACTGTCACTCTAAAGCTCACCTCAACTTCAGCTCATCCCTTTGGCTTTGCAGGAACCTGACCTTTGGGTGGGAGGGACCATCCTGGAGACTCCTCACAGCCCTCAAGGTGCTGAGCCTGGGAGCAGATGAATTGTGAGTTGTGGCCCCTGAATGTTTGGTGGATGTGCAGGAGCCTTTGGCTTTTATTTCATGGGATCACCCAGGTGGGAAGAGCCCCTCAGGGTCACCCAGTGCCACCCCAGCAGCACCAGCAGCACCCAAACCCTGTCCCCAAGGGCCACATCCAGACTCCTCTGGGACAATTCCAGGGACTCCAAACCTCCCTGGGCAGCTCATCCCAAGGCCTGACCACTCTGCCAGGGAAATTTCCTTTCCCAATCTCCAACCTGAGCCTGCCCTGGTGCAATTTGAGGCCATTTCCTCTCCTCCTTTCCCTGCCCCTCCTGGCAGGGAGTTGTGCAGAGCAGTGAAGTCCCCTCTGAGCCTTCTCTTTCAGGCCTGTCCCTCTCTGGGCTCACAAACACCAGGTATTTGCTGGTTTATCTGTTCTGGTCTCACACAATCAGCTGGCACTGGGCCAAGCAGACCATTAATTATCAGTAATTTCTGTTCAGAGCAGGGCTCTGCTGCCCAGCACCCCCAAGAAGTCACCAGGCTGAGGGACAACAGTGTTCATAAAAAAAAAAAAGTGCCCCAGGCAGGGCTGTGACAGTGACAGCAGCAAAGACAAGCAAGTCAGGAAAGGGCCAATCTCTGTGGAAGGGGAAATGAAGGGAAAAGAAGGAATGATTGGGCAAAACACTTTTGGATCAGGTTCTCTATTGGGAGAAGATGGTAACAAAATCTATTTGTTGTTTAATGGCGCAGTTCACTCGTGTGGAAGAATTTCTTCATCAGGAGCAATTTCCCCATGGAAAGGGTGCTCAGGCCTTGGAACTGCCCAGGGAGCTTTGCAGTGCCCATCCCTGGAGGTGTCACCTGGAGGTGGCACTCAGAGCTCTGGGCTGGGGACAAGGTGGGCACAGCTGGGACTGCCTGGGCTGGGAGGGCTTTGCCAGCCTCAGGGATTTGGGGATTCTGTAATGAGCTGGGGAAGGGGCTGGAGCCCCAGGAGGGGCTGAGGGAGCTGGGAAGGGGCTGAGCCTGGAGAAAAGGAGGCTCAGGGGGGCCCTGGTGGCTCTGCACAACTCCTGCCAGGAGGGGACAGCCGGGGGGGTCGGGCTCTGCTGCCAGGGCACAGGGACAGGAGGAGAGGGAACGGCCTCAGGCTGGGCCAGGGGAGGCTCAGCTGGGCCAGCAGCAGGAATTTCCCCATGGAAAGGGAGCTCAGGCCTTGGAACTGCCCAGGGAGCTTTGCAATGCCCATCCCTGGAGGTGTCACCTGGAGGTGGCACTCAGAGCTCTGGGCTGGGGACAAGGTGGGCACAGCTGGGACTGCCTGGCCTTGGAAATCTTTTCCAGCCCCAGGGATTTGGGGACTCTGTGGGGACAGCGAGCAGCTGCGATTTGCACATCTTTAACTGCCGGCATTCCAGACACTCGGGTGGTGCCATCAGCGGCCGTGCCAGGCATCTGTGAGCACGGAAAGGGATCAGGATGTTTCCCAACACTTCTGGCAGCCCGGGCTGTCTGTGTCCCTCCCCAGCCAGTGACCTCCGTGCCTTTCCCCCCGCATTCCCAGCTGGAATTGGGAACAACAGGAGCTCTGCAGGCAGGAGCGACCCGGCTGGGATCCTCCCTCAGAGCGGGGTGGGGGGGTTGAGTGAAGGGGAGCTGGCGGAGGGGGATGAACATCACCAACAATCAGCCAGGACAAGAGAGAAGGGGGACAAATCAGTGGAGTTGGCAGTGTGGAAAGGACTGAACTTCGGCTGTTTCCTAGAGAAAGCTCAGGAATTCCATGCCCAGAAAGGCTGCAGGTGTTGGGGGGTGGGACAATTCACCTCCCACTCCTGATCCCAACTCCCAAAACCTCTGGGGCAGCAGAGATTCCACTTCCAGCTGCAAGGCCGTGCTCTTGAATCCCATTATCCCCCCACACTCCTGCTTTTCAGAGCCATCCTCTGCCCAGGCTGAAGCTTCAGGAAGGATTTGGTGGAATCCTTTTCAGGCACGGCTGGGTTTTGTGCAGGGCCTGGCAGCTCCCTGAGCACAGGGCAGAGCTCAGCCCTTCGTGGTCCCAGCGGGGCTGAGCGCTGGCATTTTCCCCCCTCCCCTGATCTCAGGGGGATGCTCAGGCACTCTGGAAAAAAAAAACTCGGGCTATTTTCACAGGAATGAAGTCATCTCTTGGCTCTCCAGCCTGCCCTGTGCTGTTCAGCAGATGGAGGGGGCCTCTCCTCCAGCCCTGCCCAGCTCCTGGGCTGTCCCCAAATCCCCGCCTCTCGTGGGGACACTGCAGAGCCACCGTGGGGCGTGGGGCTGGGGGTGGCTGCTTTGGTGCCTTCTGGGTGTGTTTGATTTCCAGAACGTTCTGCCTGGACCATCCCGAGGAATCTGGGTTTGGCCACACGGGGCTCTGAGACTTCAGCTTTCTTCCTCCCTAATTTGGGCAGGATTGAGCTCTGCTGTGGCTCAATCTTAAGCCCATTCTCTTTCTTTTAGTATTTTTTTTTATTATTATTTTTTCACTTTTAACTAAGGTCTAATTACGCCCAGCACACGGCCTCATGAATCAACCTGATTCTGTTGTGACAAGTTCGGCCCTGGGTGTGTGATCTGTCCTAGGAGATCACACAATTTTTTCCTTCCCATCCCTTTTAATAATAAAATCCTCTTGCCTGCCCTCTTTTCCTTCTGATTTAATCATCAGCTATTAAAGTGACAAGGGGAATAACACCTCCATTTGCCCAAAGTGCTCAGCCTGGCACCTGACAGCTCTCAGGATCACAGAGCGCTTTCCCTGTTTACTCCCCACTCTGGCATGGACCTTCTGGTTCCTTCTTTGTGTGTCTGAGACCGACTGGTGGCTGCTGTCCTGCTCTGGGAGGGGGGAAATGAAGGGGAAAAAGGCTGTATCCAAAGAGATTTTTGTGGAAAAACAGGAGCTGGGCTACTGTCTGTGCCTGCAAATCACCTGAGAAGGAGCAGGTGGAGAATACATCAACACCTGGGATTGTTGGGTGGTCAGGATCCTTTCACATCCTTTGTTTCCCTCTTTTTTTTCCCATCTGTTTTTGGAAATATGAGGAGATAAGGGCCAGGCAAAGGGGATTCTTTTTATGACACGTGGCCAGAGAAAGAGGGTTCTTCAAAAGCAAGCAGTAAATCTTATTAATTTCTATCAATTATCCTGTGAGGTTTGCACACTCCAGATCTAAAATTCACCTTCACTCCCAGGACTGACCTCTCCAGAACTGCTGCACCCACCCAGCCCAGTGTCAAAACCATCTCACAACCTCCTAATTCTCCTTTTTTTTTTTTTTAAAGCTCAGCAGAGTTCTCTGACAAGATTCTCAGAGCAGACACAAACCCTTCTCTCCCAGCTGTTTTCATCGGGCCTGATGAAACCCAGCGCCATCCCTGCAGCCCTGAGGGATCGGGTGACAAAGGCAGGGGTGTTGAAGGGAGGGCGGTGGCACCTGAGCAGCCCCGTGACCTTCACAGCTCCTTGGAGCAAAACCACCGGCCTGGAGGACACGGAAAAGCTGCCCAAATGTCCCTTGGAGGGGAAAGGTCACAGTGGTGAGCTGAAGCAGGGCCAGGTTGGCTCCATGAGCGATTTCCAAGGGGGAGAGGAAGCACATCCTGCTGGCCCTGCTGTCCCTGCTGTCCCTGCTGGCCCTGCTGGCCCTGCTGGCCCTGCTGTGCCTGCTGGCCCTGCTGCTGACCACCTGGGAGCTGCAAAAAATGGAAAATCCCCAGGGCCAGGAGCTGTCCCACCACGGATTTATTCCCAGGTTGAGCTGATCTGCTCTGCCAAAGGGACAGCCAATAGTGCCCCTGGAAAAGGCATCTCCCTGCAGCCTGGGACTGTCCCACCTCTGGTCATCTCTGGGCCACCTTCCACCCCACCATGCATCCCAGCAGGTCCTGACATTCCCAGCAGTAGATGCTGACACTCCCACCAGCAGCTTCCACCTTGGCTTGGTTGGTGAGAAACCCTCCCCATGACCCCAGGGCACAAACCCACGTGGCTGTGCCCTCTTGGGATGGGACATGGGAAGGTGTTGGACTGGGTTGGAATGGACCTCAAAGCCCAGTGCCACTCCTGGATGGGCAGGGACACCTCCCACTGTCCCAGGCTGCTCCCAGCCCCAGTGTCCAACCTGGCCTTGGGCACTGCCAGGGATCCAGGGGCAGCCACAGCTGCTCTGGGAATTCTATTCCAGGGCCTGCCCACCCTACCAGGGAAGGATTTTTTCCCAATGTCCCATCTAAACTTGTCAATTTTTCAGTTTGAAGCCATTCCCTGGCTCCTGTCCCTCCAGCCCTTGGCAATTGTCTCTCTCCAGGTTTCCTGGGGCTCCTTCAGGCCCTGCAAGGCCACCCTGAGCTCAGCCCAAAGCTTCTCCTCTCCAGGCTGAACAATCCCAGCTCTGCCAGCCTTTCCTCCCAGCAGAGCTGCTCCATCCCTCTGCTCATCCTGCTGCCTCCTCTGGGCTCTCTCCCTGTGCTGGGATCCCAGGGCTGGAAGCTGCACTCCAGGTGGGATCCCAGGAGGATGGAGCAGAGGGGCAGAAGGAGGAACCATCTCCTCCCAGGGTTTTCCCACCACGTGGAACAGCACAGCTGCCCTCTGGCCAGGGCTGAGCTTTAAAAATAATAGCTACACTACCACAAGCTGTCCTGAGGCACATAAAAAAGTCATCCAGACATCAGAAAATTGTCAAGGAGCTGCTCCCCTGCTGCTTCCCCAGCAATGAAATCAAGTCCTGCTACTCTGGATTTCTCCCAGTTATATTTGAGGCGAGTTGGAGCCTCAGGTTTCCAAATCCTTTTATTGAATTAAGGGCAGAATTCCCGTTTCCAAAGGCTCCCATCAACATGACAACACTGGAGCAAACAAGAGCAGCCTATTTAAAAGCAGGCAAACATTTTCCAGATGAAAGACAAACACTGGAGGTATTTATTGAGGCCCTAATCCAACCAAATCTCAAATCCATTTAGCAAAAGGAAAAAAAAAAAGCTTCAAACAATCATTTTCAAGTGTCTCAAGAACTCCAAGACATCTGAAATGTTTTATCTTTCAGGAGGGCTTGGAGTGATAGGACACAGGGAATGGCCTGAAGCTGACAGATGGGATAGATGGGATCTTGGGAATCAGGAATTGTTCCCTGGCAGGGTGGGCAGGCCCTGGCACAGGGTGCCCAGAGCAGCTGTGGCTGCCCCTGGATCCCTGGCAGTGCCCAAGGCCAGGCTGGACACTGGGGCTGGGAGCAGCCTGGGACAGTGGGAGGTGTCCCTGCCATGGCTGGGGTGGCACTGGGTGGGATTTGAGGTCCCTTCCAACCCAAACCATTCCATGGTTCCATGATCTCTGTGCTCCAAGGTCTCCCCTCAGTGAAAATCTCCTGGGTTTTCTGGATTCTGCTGGGATGAAGGACCACAGGATCTCTTTGGTTTCCCACAATGTCACAGAGCCCCCCTCTGCAGCTCTCTCACTGCTTTGCCTTTTTCCTCTCAAATTCCGGCTGGGCTGGAAAAACTCCCCACGTGGTTGGATTCAACACCTATTTCATGGAATCCTGGAATATCCTGAGTGGGAATAAACCCACAGGGATCATCAATCCCACCCTGTCCCTGCCCAGAGCCCCCAGCAATCCCCCCTGGGCATCCCTGGCAGCGCTGCCCAAAGGCTCCTGGAGCTCTGGCAGCCTCGGGGCCGTGCCCATTCCCTGGGGAGCCTGGGCAGTGCCAGCACCCTCTGGGGGAAGCACCTTGCCCTCCAATCCAACCCCAATCCCTCCTGGCACAGCTCCAGCTGCTCCCTGGGTGCTGTCCCTGTGCCAGGGAGCAGAGATGGGAGCTGCCCTCAGGAGGAACCTGCAGGATGCTGGTTTGGAGCTTTCCCACCTCAGGTTTTTTTCCACCAATGGATTTTTCCCACAAAACCCCTGGAAGTTGTTGTCTGGGTAACTTCTGTCCCAATGGATCAGTGATTTCTAAGGCTTCATCCATCAGCACTGCAAAATATTTCTGCATGGACACAACACACCTGGAGTTCCCTCTGCCTGTCCCTCCTTCCTGGGCCTTCCTTGCCTTCATTCCCATCTTCTTCAGAGGGACTGGCATAAAATCCAAGTTCTCCTTCTGTGGCAAAACACAAAAATGAGATTCCTCTGCTGCCTGTTCTGAGAGCCCAGAGGACAGAGCTGGTATGGTAAAACAACTTATATACAATGCAAATTTCTTTCGTTCCAATGGCTTTCCTCCTAACAAATAGCAAAATTGAAGTTTTGAAGAGAAAAGCTGCTCAAGGAGCTGCCTAAAATATGAAATTTTCCAGAATTGCCTCGTTTCCAAGAAGAAAAAGAACACTCGCCTGTATTTAGATTAGCAGAGGAATAAATACAGATGATTAAAATATATCATGAGTCTGAATTTATTTTTATTTTTCTGATGTGCCACTGGCTTTGTTGTGCAAGGTTTTTCCCATTAGTTATTTTTAGGGGGTTTAGATTGTATTTTCCCCTAACTGGTGACATAATGTCTTGTTAAGACAATTGACCCAGATAAGACCATGCCAACTTCATCAGAATTGGTCTGATGCATCTGGATTTTGGATATTTTGGTGGGTCACAGACCAATAGTCTCTGTGGCATGGAAAATATTTCCATTTTTTTTTTTTTGTTGTTTGGTTGGGGTTTTTTTTGTTTTTTTCAGACTGCCAGCTTCAGCAAGGCTCCTCCAAGTTGACACTGGTTAAGAGTGACCTAATTCAAGATGCCTGGCCCTGAGGGAGACACAGCAAAGCAGCCCCCAAATTTAAGGGTGAGGCAGAAATGTCTTTTGGGTCAGCAAACATCCTGAGGGAATCCTGCTCCTCTGGGATACCAGTGGAAGAGCAAGCCACGCTTTAACAGCTCCTTCAGTGGCTTTTTTTTTAGTTTTTTTATTAGTTTGTTTTTTTTTTTTGGAGATTTAGGTTTTGGTGGGTTGTAGGTGTGAGTTTTTGTTGGGTTTTTTTGGTATTTTTTTTTAATTTAGATTTAAATCGTTAAAAAAAAATTATAATCAATCACCCACCTTTTCCAGACTGAAAAATCTGGGCAAGCAGTGCCAGGAAAACAGCCCCATGTGCTCTGCACTCCCAGCCCTGCTCTGGAGGTGAAGGGAAGACGCTGAGGCCCGAAGTGTTTGTGCTTCCCTCAGATTTTTTTGTGTCCTTTTTCCTCTTCCTTACTCTGCTTTCCCGTGAGCACCAAGCTCTGGTGATCCCCACTCGTTTGTTCCCACCAAAACAGGGCAAAGCTGTGCTCCAGTTCTGCTAAAACTGGGCCAGGCAGGGAGGTGTCTTGGGTTATGGAACCCAAAATGTCTATTCTATTCCATCTGTTGAAAGCAGCTGGGGAGATGTTTTTTTTTTTTTCTTTATCTCTTGTAACTCTGGGGGAGGGGGGTGGTGCCTTCTGATAAGGGCCCAGCTGTTCAAACCAGGTGGGGCAGTGTTTGTTATCTCTGTCACCACCCCTCCTCCCTCCAGGGGATCTCTGCTGCTGCTGGGCCATGAAGGCTCCCCAAGGACAGGACACATTCCATCATCCCAGTGGGAGATGCTGCACCCAGTGGGGGGAGCCAACCATTCCTACCTGGATAAAAACTGAGACTCAGGAACACCAGGGATCTGGTTCCATTGGATTCCTGGAGGGAGACTGGGCCCTTCTCCCCATCCCTGGGCCCTTCTCACCATCCCTGGACCCTTCTCACCATCCCTGGACCCTTCTCCCCATCCCTGGACCCTTCTCACCATCCCTGGGCCCTTCTCCCCATCCCTGGGCCCTTCTCACCATCCCTGGGCCCTTCTCCCCATCCCTGGGCCCTTCTCACCATCCCTGGGCCCTGGGTGGGCAGGCCCTGGCACAGGGTGCCCAGAGCAGCTGTGGCTGCCCCTGGATCCCTGGCAGTGCCCAAGGCCAGGTTGGACACTGGGGCTGGGAGCAGCCTGGGACAGATCCCTGGAAGTGTCCAAGGTGTCCCTGCCCATGGTGGAAGGCTGGAATTGGATTATCTCTGAGGTCCCTTCCAACCCAAACCATTCCAGGATTCCGTGATCTTTTGTTTCAGCCTGTTGTGTGGACAACCCAATCTTCCTTAATTTTTAAGGCACAAAATTAAAGACAGAGCCATTTCCTTGACCCATCTACAACCATAACAGATTTTAAAAACAGAATTTTCATCCAAGCCAAGGGGTACCCAAAACACCCCCTTGAGCCAGGTATTAAACATCCAGCAGTTCCCAATCCTTAAATACTCAGTACAACAATGGAGGTGAAATTTAGAGCAAAACTTCCTTCCCTGCCTTCTAGAGCTGGAACTCATTTGGTGACTTAATTCTTACTCACAATGAAGATTGATTTGCTTTGTGTTTAATAAAGTATTTTACGCTGGATCGGTGAAGTTTCCCTAATAATTGCTCCGTGCCTGGTCATGTGTCTCTTGGTTTTATTTTGCTTTTAAAGAGCATTTTAATGGCATTTCTAAAATAAATCCTGGGACTGAGTCACTTTTGTTTCACTGTGTAGCACAGGTCCAGAATATCACAGGGCACAGGGACCAGGTTTCCAGCTCACCACATCCCTCAGGGAATTGGGAGTTTGTGCTGTTGTTATATTTTGCCTCTGTATTTAAAGTGGGCAGGAAATTTTGGGGCCCTGGCTCCCTCTCTCCTGCCAGTGGTTTCTTGCACGATCCCACCTCAGCCTTGCCCCTCTCCCAGAGTGAAGTTGGAGGCTGTTTATCATTTTAGAAACAGGATTAGGAATTCACTCTTCAAGCAATGACCACAGATAGAAGGAAACACAAAGTCACTTTAGTCCTGACAAGCAGCCACTTGATCACTGCAATTTGGCCTCAAAAATCAGAGAAACCATTGAAATCTTGGGCTGGAAGTTTACCTACAGAGCAAACCAGGGGGATCAGAGACTCCAGAATGCTGCAGAGCTCTTTCCCAGTTTTCCCAGTTCATCCACAGGTGGGTCTGCTCAGGATCTGACTGGTCATGGAATCACAGGACATCCTGAGGTGGAAGGGATCCACAAGGATCATGAAATTCCAGCTCCTGGCCCTGCCCAGACCCCCCCCAAAGAATCCCAGCCTGTGCATCCCTGGGAGGCTCCTGGAGCTCTGGCAGCCTGGGGAACGTGACCCTTGGTACACGGGGCCCTTTGAAAAATTAATGACAATTAAGTATCTGAAATCTGACCTATTTTTGGACCTGGCCAGCGCAGAATCTGAGTGCAGCTGCTGAAGGGAAGCTGGGCAGGGTCACAGTGTCCAGACAGGAGAGTTGCACGTTCCCATTACTCCAGAGCCCTAAAGTTTGCTCTGACAGAATCAGGTCTAAAATCCAAGCCCCTCCTTTGCTGCAGTCAGAAATAGCAATGAATGTCAAATAACTCCTGGGGTGGGGATGTTCCCAGGGAAAACACCATTTCCTGAGTGACCACTGCAGCCAGGATTGGGATGCAGAGCACATCCCCAAAACCTCTGAGCGGGGATGAAAGCAAATCCTGCCCCAGAGCTGGCACGTGCTTGGCCTCCAGCTCTTTCCCTCTCACAGGTACCTTATTGCTGCTCTAAAAGCCTCTGTCCTGAGCAGGTATTTCGGCTTTAAATCACACAGGTTCAATTTCAGCGCCCTCAACTTCAGCAATCTTGTTCCAAGTGTGGTTTATCACGGCTTGTGCTGACCACTGGAGCCCGAAATCACGGATTAAAAGCTGGGCCATCAAGGGAAAGCTGCTCCTGAGGATTCAGAACTGGTTTTCCTCATGGGGAAGCAAGAAGCAGAAGACCATGCTGACAATGGTGCTCAACCATCTCCTGCTACCTCGAGCTGGGGGAGGGACAGCAAGGAAAGGGGGAAATGGAGTGTTCCTGTCAAATTCAACTCTCTGCACTGCTGTGTCTGTGCAGCTGAAGAAAAGTGCTCTAAAATGCCTCGTTGGGATGTCCTGAAGTGCTCAGCAATGAGAGCAGATGAGATGCGTGGACTGCTTAGAAAATTTGTGCCTCCTTGTAAAACACAAAAGCTTTGGGGCAGCACCAAGGGCTGGTCCTTTATTACAGCAGCAGCAACCCATAAACCCCCACATTTCTGACTGAGACACCTCTTTTGGCACAGAAATGGAAATGCAGGCCAATCCTCAGCAGTGATAGTGTTGAAACACTGGCAACTTTCTGAGCAGATGAATTCCCTATTGAAAAAAAACTTGTGACTAAGGAGGCTGAGGATTGAGAGCGTGGCTCAGTGGGATCTGGCTGGCACCCCATAAAACAACATCACACTTCCCTTACAAAAACCCTGCCACCGAAATACCACCCAAACATTAGAGTGCTTGGGAATGAGCAATGAGGGAAGCAAACTGCTTCCCTCCTGCTGAGCACAATCCTTCATCACTCACTCCCACCTCATCATCTCAGCCACCCGTGGCCCTGCGGGAACTGCAGCTCTGCCTTAGGCCGCAGCCGATCCCCGATTCCCTGGGGATTTTTTGGGGGGATGTTCCGTGCCTGCACTGCACCCCTGCTGCTCCTCCACTTCCCAGCACACCCAGGACCTCCTCCTCCAGCCCCTGCTGCTGCCTCATCTGTGCCTTTTCGGGCCGTTTGCTCCTCACAAACACCACCGTGGTGCCTTTCTCCCAGGAAATCCCTGCCTTTTTCACCCTCCAGGCAGGGAAAACTCCTGAACCCCCACAGCTCTGAGGGGGTTTCACCTCCACCTGGCTGCCCACGGGTGGCTTTCCCCCGAATCCCTGCACCCCTCACACGTCCCCATCCTCCCAGCTCTGCCCCTGCCCGCGCCGGAGGATCCCGAGGTGCTCCCACACACGTGTGGCAAAAAGCTGTGCCTGGGGAAATGTGACACTTTGCTGAAACATTGATGAAACGCTCGGGAAACATGAAAGCAGCTGCCAAAGGTTGGTTAAAAATTTAAGGGAGCTGCTTATGGAAAACATAAATGCTCGTTTGAGGTGATGCTGTGCACTAGGGGGGTGGGGGGAGCACCCTGTCGGTGAAACGCCCTTTCCTCAGGGTTTTTTTTTTTTAGGGAATAAGCTGTGATAAGTCACAAGTTCCTGCTTTAAATCAGGAAAACCTCTTCCCTTTTTCACTCTCGAGCCTATTTATCAAGGTTTTTACAGCCTGCTGATAGGGAGGATCTAATGAACCCTTTCCGTGGTTCCTGCAAACCTGCTCAACTTCGTGTGAGCAAATGAAGGTGGCACAGGAGCATTGCCATGACTCAGGTTCCTAATTCCAGGGCTGAAACCATGGGGTGAAGATTATTGCAAACAGCAAAAAACATTTGGATGTATTTGTACCAACGTTTTAGATAATATTTAGAAATGACTCAGAAAGAAGCCACTCGTAGGATAAGAAGCCACTCTTAGGATAAGGAGTGCTGGAATAGGATCAGGATAATCTACAGTTTATGAGGCCTTTGCAGCCCCCAGTTGGCTCAGCCCAAGACTCCAGGATTTGCACACACACATAAACAGAGCTCCTCCAGATCTGCTGAATTTTATCCAATTTCCAAAGCTCTGCTCCCTGAACATCCCCGCTAAGTTAAACAAAATCCTCTGCTCAGGATCACACCACTCAGGCCGTTGGTCTCTGCAAGTCCTTGTAAGGAGGATTTGATTAAAACCATGCAGCTCTGATCAAAATTATCACTGTCTCGAATGTCTCTCTTTCTCCAGGGATTCTTGGCCCAAATCCCCGAGCTCCTCCACTCCTGGGCACGGCAGAGGGGCCACCAGGGCAGGGACAAAGGTGGCTCCGAGCCATTGTCGTGTCTCACACCCCGTGCCAGGGCCACTTCTGCTGCTCTGGCCTAAAGGCAGCCCCTTGGGGCAGATAAAACTCCTGTTTCAGGACATAAAACATCCCCATCCCTCACCAGCCGGGACAGACAGGACACATGGGAGTGCCAAAGGATCCCAAGGGCTGAAAAAGGGGAGGAATCCCCAGGCTGAGGCAAGAGAAGCACTGTCAGCCTCACTGGTCCCCTTCTCCAAAGCTTCTCCATGGCTCCATGTCTTGGGTTATGGAACCAAAAATGTGTATCCCATTTCATCTGCTGAAAGCAGCTGGGGAGATTTTTTTTTTTTTCTTTATCTCTTGTAACTCTGGGGGAGGGGGGCAGATGCCTTCTGATAAGGGGCAGCTGTTCAAACCAGGTGGGGCAGTGTTTGTTATCTCTGTCACCACCCCTCCTCCCTCCAGGGGATCTCTGCTGCTGCTGGGCCATGAAGGCTCCCCAAGGACAGGACACATTCCATCATCCCAGTGGGAGATGCTGCACCCAGTGGGGGGAGCCAACCATTCCCACCTGGATAAAAACTGAGACACAGGAACACCAGGGATCTGGTTCCACTGGATTCCTGGAGGGAGACCGGGCCCCTCTCACCATCCCTGGACCCTTCCCACCATCCCTGGGCCCTTCTCCCCATCCCTGGGCCCTTCTCACCATCACTGGACCCTTTTCTCTCAGGATCATCTCTGCTCCAACAGAACCACATCTGCCACTCCAGGAGGACTCACTGTGGGCTGCTCCCAACAGCCTGACCAACAGGGTGTCAGGTTGGAGCTCTGACTCTGTCAGGGTTTCTAGGATTGTTGTTTGTTTGTTTGCTTGTGTGGTTGGTTGGTTTTGTTTTCTACTACATTTGTATTGTTAATATTCCCAGTAAAGAACTGTTATTCCTGTTCCCAAGTCTTTGCCTGAAAGCCCTGAATTGCAAAATTCTAATTTGGAGGGGGTGAGGGGTTTACATTCTCCATTCTGAGGGAAACTCCAGCTTTCCCTGGCAGACACCTGTCTTTCCAAACCAAGACACTCCAGCGTCTCCTTCACCTTTCCCAGAGAAGCTGTGGCTGCTCCTGGATCCCTGGAAGTTTTCAAGGCCAGGTTGGAGCAACCTGGGATGGTGGAAGTTGTCCCTGCCCAGGATGTTTAAAGCCCTTTCTGACCAAAACCATTCCACGATTCTATAGCCTGGATTAAGCGCAGAGCCTTGAATTTGAAACATCAAAAAATGCTGAAATGAAGCTTCATCTCCCTGCCCTTTTCCTACTTTAATTTATTTGCCTGGTCATTTTTACTTCAGCCAATTATGTTGCAAAAAGTCACCAGTTTTACCTTAAAACAAACAAACAAACAAACAAACAAAAAACCCCACAAAACCCAACAAAACAAGAATGACGAAAGAAATCCAGTGAAGAACACACGATATCCCAGCCCCTCAGAGAGCCAGGAAAACGTGCAGACGCAATGGGATCATTAATTTTCAAGTCCCTGGATTAACACCCTGAGCAGCCTGAGATAACGTTGGCTCCTGCCCCCCATTACCTGGATAATCAGGGGGATTACAAAGCCTGTGATTAGAGGAGGCTCCTGGTTTCTGGAGGCTTTAAATGTCACTGATATCACAAATCTTGGTTAAGCCTTTCTGGTTTTCGTGGCAGTGGGGAGAGGGGGAGGGAGAGGAGAAGCCAGGGAAGGGGAAGGAGCAGGAGGAGGTGGCAGAGCCCGGGTGAATCTCAATATTTTGTTGATGCACAGCCTGGTCTGAGTTCATTTGGAATCAACGGGAAGACTCCCAGTGATTTCAGTGGACTTTGGACACAGACCCAGAAGCTTCAAAATGTAAACAGGCAGATCTGGGCTTGTTCCTGGCAGGGCAATTTCCCCTAAACAAAACCACCCCAGCAGGACAGGAGCCTCTCCAACACCCCTGGGGCAGGTGAGCTCTGGGAGGAGCACGAGAGTGGCCACGTGTTGGGAGTGAGGGATCAGCAGGACCCCCAGGACACGCAGGGATCACAGAATCTGGGAATCCCTGGCTTGGGAAGGAGCTGAAAGCTCATCCTGCCCTGGACAGGGACACCTCCCACTGTCCCAGGCTGCTCCCAGCCCCAGTGTCCAACCTGGCCTTGGGCACTGCCAGGGATCCAGGGGCAGCCACAGCTGCTCTGGGCACCCTGTGCCAGGGCCTGCCCACCCTGCCAGGGAACAATTCCTGATTCCCAAGATCCCAGCCAGCCCTGCCCTTTGGCACTGGGAGCCATTCCCTGGCTCCTGTCCCTCCAGCCCTTGTCCCCAGCCCCTCTGCAGCTCTCCTGGAGCCCCTTCAGGCCCTGCCAGGGGCTCTGAGGTCTCTCCCAGCTCTCCCAGCTGGAAAAATTGTCCCCCAATGACCCAGGGGCTGTGTTGTCCTTCCCAGACAGAGCAAACGTGACTCTGGGAATGTCATTCCTTGTCTCAGCCCCAAAAGGTTTTGTGAAATCACTCTCAACTCACCTCATGTTCCACTTCTTGCTCCTCCAACCATTTTCCACCTGAGCCTCATGAAAACTGAGCAGCAACATCTCAGGCTGCCCAGACATTTAAAGAGGTCTGAGGTTTTCTCTGCAGCTCTGCCTCAGTTGCATGAGCTCTTCAGGAACTTTAGACTTGCCTCAGTCAGTCTGTTCACACTGAATATCACAATAATGAGCTGAATACTCGCAGCATGGAAGTAGTTTTGCCCTGGCATTAAAGACACAATGATTAATGTCCATATTCAGTGGTCATGGTAAACATTTTTCTCCTACTCTTAGAACAGGGAAGTATTTCAACCCATGCCAGGATTCCTTGTAACATCATTAAAGGTGATGGATTACCCTGGTTTTCATGTGGGTGCAAAATAAAGTTCCTTGGGAATTTCACTGTAGTTTAATGTTAATTTGTATTTACTCTGCTAGAAACTCCCATTCCCTTTCAATCCTGCTTTTCTGCAATCCCCCCAGGTTCTCTTGGGGAGTCACAAAGTGGAACGCTTCATTTCTTTAATATTGCTTTCTTTACTTCTGTGTTTGTTGTTCTTTCACCCACTCATTCATTCCTGTTAGAAATTAACTGGCAAAGCTCGTCCTCAGTGAGAGCCATAAATCCTCCCCTTCACTGGTGGGACAACACCACCACTCCACAGGCTCCTCTCTCCTCCCCAGCCTCTCCCTTTGGATTTTTGATCCTCACTCCTGGATGAAGCACCCAGAATTCTCAACCTCCAGCTGGTTTTTATGGTGTTCTGCACTTAAATTCAACCACTACAAATGATCACTCTTGGCCAATTAAAGCTCTTGAAGTGAGGAATTCCACAGACTGGGACCAAACAACATCTCAGGTTCTCTGGGAAAAGGCACAACAACAACAAAGTCATTCCCTCCTTCCCTCAGTCTTAGTGGGGAATCATGGAATTCCAGAATGATTTGGGTTTGGAGGGACCTCAAAGCCCATCCAGTGCCACCCCTGCCATGGCAGGGACACCTCCCACTGTCCCAGGCTGCTCCCAGCCCCAGTGTCCAACCTGGCCTTGGGCACTGCCAGGGATCCAGGGGCAGCCACAGCTGCTCTGGGCACCCTGTGCCAGGGCCTGCCCACCCTACCAGGGAGGAATTTTTCCCAGATGTCCTGATCTAAACTTGTCATTTTTTACATTTGAGGCCATTCCCCTGGCTCCTGTCCCTCCAGCCCTCGGCAATTGTCTCTCTCCAGGTTTCCTGGGGCTCCTTCAGGCCCTGCAAGGCCACCCTGAGCTCAGCCCAAAGCTTCTCCTCTCCAGGCTGAACAATCCCAGCTCTGCCAGCCTTTCCTCCCAGCAGAGCTGCTCCATCCCTCTGCTCATCCTGCTGCCTCCTCTGGGCTCTCTCCCTGTGCTGGGCCCCAGGGCTGGGGCAGCTCTGCAGGTGGGGCTCTCACCTGAGGGGGCACAGGGGTGGAATCGTCTCCCTTGACCTGCTGGAAACCAGCAAAACTCCTTGGAATTTGCAAAAAACCATGAGCACAACATAAGTTTCTGCTTAAAGAAGCTTCCTGAGGGCAACTACTGAAGTAATCTGTGCTGAAAGACCAAAGTGCAGATTTGCTTGAAAACCCTCAAGAAAAAGAGAAAGAAAATTTCCACTGCGCCACGAAAAAAAATTTCCACCGTCCCCGTGCTCTGCCCTCCGATGGGAAGGACGATGTTCAAGGCGAAAAAAAAAAAATAAATCTTTATTCATAGCAGGCTTAGATAATAGACCTCAAAATGTTTCCTAGCTGTGCATTTTGAGGATGTGATGAAGGCATCCTTGGCCACGGGCACTGCGTTGTGTTTCTCCCTGCGTCACCTCTCTGACGCAGCTCCGGTGCGTGTCCAGCACGTTGGATGCACGGAGTATTTCTGGGAGAAGATGCTGGCAGAGGCACAGGCTCTGCCACAACGGATGAGGCAACGTGTCCATCAAGCCCCGACACCCAGCCTGGAAGGCAAACGTTCCCTGTAGGGAAAAATCTGATGGTGCCGGTGAGGTCAGAACCAGGATTCCGGATCCGGGAAGGCTCAGGTTGTGAGGAAAATGGGAGCTGGCTCCAGAGCACTTCTCAAAAGGCTCCAGGTTTTTGTTACAAAGTCCCTCTACTGTTCTCTGTCGCTTCTGACATAAAGAACTCACCCCCACACCTTGTGATGTCCGAGGCAGAAAGAAGGAAGGTTTATTTATAGAATCAACATTTATCGAACTCCAGCAGTGACCATGGATTGGAGGAAGAAAATCTTCTTCTCCAGCCACACTGGACAACCCAACAGCCCATCAGCAGTCTTCTCCTTATGAAAAGAATGTAAACATTGCTAGATTTTACAATAACAAGTGGCCTGGTTATATGAAAGAAGGTTAAAACACAGAAGTAAAAGTCTTATTTTTAGCCTTTTACAAACTCCTTAAAGGGGACAGAGCAGAACAGCAAAACCCCAGACAACGGTTCTCCTGTGAATATCAGGAGAGACTGAACACGGATTCAGGGAATGGCCTTAAGCTCAGCTCCTTGAAGCCCTGAGTTAATCCCGGTTTTAGAAAAATTGAGCGTGGAGAAGGAGAACATCACAGGGGGAGACATCACAGGTTGGAACCCAACCGTGGTGTGATCAAAGCCAGGTTTTCTGGAAGTGTTCAGGGCCAGGATGGAGCAACCTGGGACAGTGGAAGGTGTCCTTGCCCATGGCAGGGGGTGGAATGGGATGGGCTTTTAAGGTCTCTTCCAACCCCAACCATTTCATCATTCTCTAATTCAATGGCTCTGCCATGTTTTGCCCTTTATCCTCTATCCAAACCAATTCCCAGCACCTTTCCCTAAGATTCCTGTCAAGCAGCCTGGAATGGAGCTCATCCAGAGCTATGTTTGGGCTGATCAGCCTTAAAATGTTCATTATCATGCAATCAAATCCCTGAATTCTGCCTGCCTGCCCTTGGGGGTTATGGTAATGGAATCTCGACTGGTTTGGGTTGGAAGGGACCTCAAAGCCCATCCAGTGCCACCCTTGCCATGGCAGGGACACCTCCCACTGTCCCAGGCTGCTCCAAGCCTCAGTGTCCAGCCTGGCCTTGGGCACTGCCAGGGATCCAGGGGCAGCCACAGCTGCTCTGGGCACCCTGTGCCAGGGCCTGCCCACCCTCCCAGGGAATAAATTTTTCCTAATATCTGACCTAAACCTGTAATTTTTCAGTTTGAAGCCATTCCCCCTTGTCCTGTCCCTCCAGCCCTTGGCAATTGTCTCTCTCCAGGTTTCCTGGGGCTCCTTCAGGCCCTGCAAGGCCACCCTGAGCTCAGCCCAAAGCTTCTCCTCTCCAGCTGAGTTGAGCTTCACTCTCTCCAGTTTCTCATTTTCATGACCCTGCTAGGAATTTAATAGCCTTGAAAACCCTTTCCCATCATCCCCTGTAGCTGAAATCAGAGGATCCAAAGTGGTGGGAAGGGCAGAGGAGTCTGGCTGTGATGGCACCAGACCAGCACCTCAGGGACCAGCTGGGGACCGGTGTCACCTCTGGTTGTCACAGTGGGACAGGGGATCTGTACCCTCAGCTGTCCCCAGCCCGTTGTGTCCCTTGGCAGGTGGCACTGCCAGGCATCCACACCTTGGCAAGGGCTCTCCTCCCCCAGGGGACACAAACGGTGGCACCTGGCGGTGCTCCATTGCTCCCCGCTACCAAGCAGACCTTCAGTTATCCATAAATCTCTGCTTGCCACTTTTATGACACGAAACAGTGAGCAATTACTTGAATTTACCTTGTGACTCACTGCAGATTAATTCATTGAGTAATCCTTCCTCGTTTGGAGGAGAAATCGACTCGCTCACGTTTCGCCGTGCCTGCACGTGTGGCCACGGTTATCCATGTGAGGTGACCCCGTGGCATTTATCCAGGGCTGTTTGTTTTGGGGAATATCAGCTCGTTTTCAATGCTGTGGGGCTCTGGAATTCTCTGTGGGCTGGCGAGGGTTGGGACATTTTTTGCAACACAGGGGCTGGGAAATCAATCCTGGCACTTTTGTCACAGCATCAGAGGGGCTGAGGTGGGAAGAGCACCTGGCTCAGGCCCCCTGGTTGCCCAGGATTGGGTCCAGGTGGTTTTTGTGGATCTACAGGGATGGAAAGCTTCCAGCAGCTCCTCTGGGCATCCTGGGCTTTTCACTCACAGGGAAAAAGTGTTCCCAGATGTTCCAGGGAGCCTCCTCCGTTCCTGTTTGTGCCCCCAGCTCTGGCACTGGGCACACTGCACAGAGCCTGGCCCTGGCCCTTTGCCCTTCCCTGCAGTGTCCATGGGCATGGATGAGATCCTGGAGCCTGGAGGACTCTGCCAGTCCTTCCCCACAGGAGACACGGCCATCCTTTTCACCACCTTTGTGCCATTCCTGGGTTGCTCCAGGGTGTCCAAGTCCCTCTGCACGGAGCTGGGCAGGGTGCTCCAGGCCTGCAGAGGGGCACAATCCCCTCCCTCAGCCTTCTGGCATCATCCTGGCACAGCCCTGTCCCCCCCTGGCTGCTGGCTCATGGTCACCTTGGCACCCACCAGCACCTCCAGGTCCTCTTCTGCTGCCTAGGCAGACGTTCCCCAGCAGGTCCTGGAACATGAGGTTTTTCTTTTCCTGGTGCCAGACTTCCCTGTTTCTTCCCCATTTTGAGCTGCACGAGGTCCTGGCCAGCCCATTCCTCCCTCCTGCTGCATCCAGAGTCCCTCTGTCCCCTCAGCCAGGCCATGGGTGAAGGCCCTGAGCAGGACTGGAGATGGTGCTGACCCCTGGCCCTCCACTGATGTCTTCAGTGTGAGCTTTGATGTTTTTCAGATTCTGTGCTGCCCAGGGGTGCAGCTCTCAGCCTCACGTTAAGTATCAGTAATTCACAGAGCAGGGAGACAAAACAAATCCTGGTCCTGCTGCACACCAAGGACAACTTTCAGGCCCCAAAGCACAAACAAGGGTGGCTGCAGAGAGAAAACAAGAAGGGTGGGACTGCAGAACCTGGAGCTGGAACTGGACAATGAAACCCCAATGTGCAAATGGACCCAAACTGATCAAAGTGTGAGACCTTGTGACCAGGGGTCCATTTTGTGTCCATTTTGTGTCCATTTTGTGTCCATTTTGTGTCCATTTTGTGACCATTTTGTGTCCATTTTGGGTCCATTTTGTGATCATTTTGGGTCCACCCTGTGTGTAGCCCTGGCCAGGCTCTTGTCCTTCCCAAGGTGCATCCTTAAAGGCCTTTTAATAAATATCTGCTTTATTCTCTGAGCTCTATCCACTCTCTATTCCACCTCAGCCTCCCCAAGGCATCCCAGTGGCCTCCAAATGGACTTTCTGCCGCTGATCCCCACCCCTGAGGTCACCCCCAGTTTTCATCCACCCTGATCCCCTCAGACAAGGCCTGTGGGGGGCAGGTTTCTCCTGCTTTGGATTGGGAAATGCTCTGAGACGGGGAAAAGACACAAAATCCCCAGACTCACCTTCAGGGCTCCTCATGAGGGAACATTCCCAGGTCTCCTGAAAAAGGCACAAAACTCTGGCAGCAGGGTGGGGGTCCGGCCTAAGTCAGGCTGTCCAAAGTTGGAAAAAAAAGCTGACCAAGGAGAGCTGGGCAAGGCTGAGAAGAAGCCCAAAGCTGCAGCAGAAGAACCACAGGACACAGGAGTAAAAAAATATTCCTTCAGAAAGCTGAGGCAGGGGGGATATAGAACATTTTGTGCTTTGTTTCAAGGGGGAAGAGGAGGGTTAGTAGGTCAGTGAATTTCCTGTGCTATCAAAGTGAAAATTGGGCTCTTTCAGAGTGTGACCATGGTGTGGCACCTTAAGGGTGTGCTGCACCTGCCCAGGGCCCTGGAACCACCAGGCTGGAACCAGGGCACGGGGGTTTTGCCCTCAGGAGGGAGGTGCCAGGTCTGGGAGGCCCTGGCAGGAGTTCCACAAAAGGGTGAAAAAGAGGAGCCTCTGTGCTGGGAATCCCAGACTGATTTGGGTTGGAAGGGACCTCAAATCCCACCCAGTGCCACCCCTGCCATGGCAGGGACACCTCCCACTGTCCCAGGCTGCTCCCAGCCCCAGTGTCCAACCTGGCCTTGGGCACTGCCAGGGATCCAAGGGCAGCCACAGCTGCTCTGGGCACCCTGTGCCAGCCCTGCCCACCCTGCCAGGGAGGAAATTTTTCCTGATATCTGATCTAAACCTGTAATCTTTTAGCTTGAGACCATTCCCCCTTGTCCTGTCCCTCCAGCCCTTGGCAATTGTCTCTCTCCAGGTTTCCTGGGGCTCCTTCAGGCCCTGCAAGGCCACCCTGAGCTCAGCCCAAAGCTTCTCCTCTCCAGGCTGAACAATCCCAGCTCTGCCAGCCTTTCCTCCCAGCAGAGCTGCTCCATCCCTCTGCTCATCCTGCTGCCTCCTCTGGCCTCTCTCCCTGTGCTGGGCCCCAGGGCTGGGGCAGCTCTGCAGGTGCTCTCACCTGAGGGGGCACAGGGGCACAATCCCAATCCCTTTCCTGATCCCCACGCTGTGGGATCAGCCCAGGGCGTGGGATGGGCTGGGATGGGGCAGGTCCAGCTCTCATCCCTAAAGAGATTTAATCCCAGGAGTAATTGGGATCACTGGACATGGAGTGGAAAGAAATGGGTAATGCTTTACTCCCTATACATTGTCCTCTTCTCAGTGAATTGAATAAGGGGGATTGGTGACATTTAGAATTGGTCCAGCCTTTGGGATCCACCACAGACCTTGCAGCAAACAGAATTTTGGCTTCCCTTCTGGTCAAAGCCAACATCTCTCCTGTCACTGGACCACTAAAGGCCAAGATCAAGGCACTTCCATGTCCCTCTGCCAGGCTTTGAGCTTCCACATCTCCAAAGGAAGAACATCCCAAGGTCCTGAGCTGGAATCCCAGCATGGACAGGAGTGGAATATTATTACAAGCAACAGCTGCCAAAGGGCCAAGTCTTTCTCCTCAAAGATAAAATCACCCCAAAGAGGCTTTTTTTTTTTTTCCTGAATAGCCTAAGGAGCCACTGTATCTGGGTGGATCACAGGGCCATTGTCTGAGTCAGACCTTGAGGTTTATCCAGTTATTATTCCATCGTGACAAACTGTCCATGAAGCCCGTGGGAGTCTAATCTGAGAGGGAAGCAGGGAGTGGAACAAGGGGAATATTTCGCCCCTGGCCATTAGACCTGAGTTCAGTTGTGTCTGAAAAGCACCTCAGGTGCTCCACAGGGCTGAAACGTGCTCTTTCCAACAGCATTCCAGGCTGGGAGCATGGAATATTCCACCACATTCTGCACCTGTTTTCTGCAGGTTTCATTTTCTCAGGACTCAAGAACAAAACAACCAGAGCTGAGTTTAAGTGACCATAGAGGGGCCAAGTGGCAGCACTTTATCTTTGGCCCTACTTTGGCTCAGTTTGTTTGGCTCTAAACCACAATTTAAATCCGCATCACCTTCAGTTTTTTGATTTTTGGTTTTTTTTTTTGAGTCATCTTCTCTTGCAATTGGAGATCAATGATATCCTTGAAACGTCCAGCTCTGCTTGCACAACAGGCTGGCTCTGCTTTGCTCTGAGAGCAAGAACTGACCTTAACACCCCACTGGATCAGATGTGATTGTGTGTTAAAGTAAGTTTTAAAGGTCAGGTGAACTAAGGAGCTTCAAATAATTGCCTGGGCAGCTGGCAGAATAAATTGTGAACTCGCTATATGTTTTCTCTGTTCAACTGATCAAAGTGGCAGGATGCTCAGCAGCTACACCTCTGCAAGAACAGTGTCCAAAACAAACAAACCCTGGCTGGTTTGGTCTCTTTTCTTGTTTAATCTGGAGCAATTCTTGTTTAAAAATTGATCAGTGCCCGGCAAGATTTTGTGATTATAAGAAAAAAAACCAAAAAAAAAAAAAAAACCCCAACCAAAACATATTGTGTCAACTTTCTTCCTGAGGTTTGTTTTAGTCATTTCCAGAAAACAACTCTGGGAATGCCTGTGAGCTGTGCTGTAAAATCACCAACAAAGTGATCGATGTATTGGTAAGGTGATAAAAGTGATAACAAAAAAAAAAGCAGAGAGGGAAAGTGGCCTCTTTCTGCTCCCACTGAAGGCAGGATAAATTCCTGTCACTGCCTTGGAACAGCCAGCAGGAATAACAGGAATATAAATTCTAATCAACCAATTGTTCCCTCTTTCACTTCTGTAGCTGAACTGTAGAAATGGGCACTTTTATCTTTCCTTCCAGGGATCCAGGGGCAGCCACAGCTGCTCTGGGCACCCTGTGCCAGGGCCTGCCCACCCTGCCAGGGGACAATTCCTGATTCCCAAGATCCCAGCCAGCCCTGCCCTCTGGCACTGGGAGCCATTCCCTGGCTCCTGTCCCTCCAGCCCTTGTCCCCAGTCCCTCTGCAGCTCTCCTGGAGCCCCTTCAGGCCCTGCCAGGGGCTCTGAGCTCTCCCTGGAGCTTCTCCTCCCCATGTGAGCACCCCCAGCTCTCCCATCCTGGCTGCAGAGCTCTCTAAGTTCATCCCCACAGGTTCTCCAACCTGTTCCTCTAAGAAATGTTTGAGACATACAAAAGAAAGCCTTGATGTCAGAACTGTCCAGGGCGAGTAACAATCAGAATAATTTAATTGTCGCACAGTCAGAGCTGCAGTCAGAGAGGACAAGGACCAGAAAGATTTGAGTCAGCTGTGGTTTCCTGGCCTTGGAGGAGGAACTGAAAGGGATCATCCTGCTCCTCGTGGCATTTGTGAAAGGCAGGTTACAAAATGTGAGAGAGGGCGGGGAGGGAAGGAGCGAAGCAGCCGTGCCATGAGCAAAGGCTAAAATTGCAGAGCCTGTGATTCAAAGTGGCTCATCCATTTTTGAAACTCCAAAGGTCTCTTCCATCATCTCCCAGGAGAGCAGGGAGCAGAGGAGGTGGAAGGGCACTGGCAGGGGGGTGAAGGGGGCAGCTGGTGCCCTGGGAAAGGGTGCAGAGCCATGAACCCCAGCTGGGCATGGCTTGGGGAACACTCCCTGCACAGAGGCTCCTGCTGCTGCTGTGGGGATAGAGATGGAGATAGAGCAGATATAGATGAGATAGAGATAGAGATAGAGATAGAGATAGACATAGACATAGACATAGACATAGACATAGACATAGACATAGACATAGACATAGACATAGAGATGATAGAGATAGAGAGATATGGAGAGCTATATCTATATATCTATATATCTATATATCTATATATCTATATATCTATATATCCATATATCCATATATCTATATATATATCCATATATCTATATATCATCTATATCATCTATATATCTATATCATCTATATATCTATATATCTATATATCCATATATCTCTCTATATATATCCATATATCTATATATCATCTATATATCTATATATCATCTATATATCTATATATCTATATATCTATATATCTATATATCATCTATATATCTATATATCTATCTATATATCCATATATCTATATATCATCTATATATCTATATATCTATATATCCATATATCTATATATCATCTATATATCTATATATCTATGTATCTATATATCATCTATATCTATATCTATATATCTATGTATCATCTATATATCTATATATCTATATATCTATATATCTATATATCTATCGATATATCATTTATAGATATATCTATCTATCAATATATAGATATATAGATGTATAGATGCATAGATATAGAGAGATATAAAGAGATACAGAAACAGATATATCTATATAGATATAAATATGGAGATATAGAGACATAAATAGTTATAGATATTGATATATAGACATAGATATAGAGATATATAGATGAGATATAGATATAGATACAAATATAGATATAGATATAGATATAGATATAGATATATAGATAGAGATATAGATATAGAGATGTAGGTATAGTGATATAGAGATACAGATATATGGAGAGAATATCTAAGATAGATAGATAGATAGATATATCAAAAGATGCAGAAACAAATATATCAATATAGATATAAATATGGAGATATAGAGAGATCTAAATAGTCATATATCTTGATGTATAGATATTGATACATAGACATAGAGATATATAGATGAAATAGAGGTGGATTTACAGATACAGATATATCAATAAAGATATGGATATAGATATAGATACATAGATGCAGATATAGATAAGAGATATAGATATACAGATACAGATAGATATAATTATGGATATATAGATACAGAGATATAGAGACATAGATTAGATATAGTTACAGATATAGCTAGAGAGATATATAGATATATAGATATCAATAGGTAGATATAGATAGATAGATAGATAGATAGATTATACAGATATAGATAGATACAGATATAGATGTAGATAGATATATAGATATATAGATGATAGAGATAGAGATAGAGATAGAGAGAGATAGAGACAGAGAGAGATAGAGAGAGATAGAGATAGAGATGATACAGATACAGATGTAGCTCTCTTCAGAATCAACAGAAAAGCCCCCACCACACAACCTAACATTCTGCCCCAACTCCAAATTCCACAAACAGGCACTGCAGGCTCTGCCACCTTGGCTCACTCCAGCCTCTGTTTTCCACTTTGTAGCCCTTGAACACTCCCTGTGGATCCTGCTGTGGTGGTTCCATCCCCATGCCAGTGGACTCACTTTCATTAAACAACTTCAGTGACTGACTTTTACTCTCCTAATTCTGTTGCAAATGAAGAGATTCTCCTAAAATCCTGTTTAAATCTCAAAAAGTCCAACCTGGATTTCCTCGTTTTGACTTATGTTAGCAGCCAGTGTTTCCTGTTTTCCTATATATCAATTTCCATCTAATTAGCCTGTGAACAATTCCATTTCTTGACTCCCATCTCTCTTCCAATGTTTTCTCCAGTTCTCCAGCTGTAGAATTTGCCCACATAAAAGTCCCTGAAAAACGAGAGAAAAAAGAGAAGGAAACTTTGGGAGTTATTTTCTCCCTCCTAATAGTTAATTATAACTATAAATCTGAAATGTCTTCCTTCTGTCCAGCAGCACCACAAAATATTTAACAAGATTTGGATCCTGATGAGGTTTATTTCTAGACTTCGCTTTGAATAAATAATTACTGGTGTTCCTAATCCTGGGGTTAGTTTTGTGTGGAAAGAGGAGTCCCAATGCCAGTACATATGGCCAGGGACATTTGAGCTGATTGAGAAATCCAGGATTTTTTTTTTTTTTTTTTTGCCCTTTTTTTTTTTTTTTTTTTCCTCCCTGGAAACAGATATGGCCATTCTAGAACTTTCTAAATTAACCCCGTTGAAATTTAAAGCCTGGAAAAAACGTCACCCACAAATGGGGTCTTTTATCCTCCTCCTCCTTCCCCATCAGCTGTTATTCCAAACCTCTGGCCAGTGATTTTACGTGCTCTCTGCTGGTTTTCCTTTGCTGGCACCTTCACAGGGCAGCAGAGCTGAGTGAGGAGGGGGGGATTCTCAGCAATTTCTTGCCATACCCACCCCTCCCTCGACGGGAACCCACATGGGAATGTTTCATCTGGCCAGTCAGACATCAGCTGGAAAAAGCATTTGACAATATCCCGTGGAGAAGCAGCTCAGCACTGACAGGGACTGATGAGCAAATAGATCTTCCCAACCCCGTTTTTCCTGTGACTTGCTCTTCAGGACTGTTTGGTGAATTAAAAGATGCAACTCATAAATATTAATTCTTTAATATTTTTGTTGTTGTTGTTGTTGTTGTTGTTCATGCCGCTGCGGTGGTTTGAAAGATGTTTTAAAGATAAACCAAACGAGAATCCTCTGAGAAGGTTCATCAAACACAAACAGAAGCTGTGGGAGGAGATGAAAACAGCTGAGAGGAAGGAGCTCAGGAGGAATTTCCCCATGGAAAGGGAGCTCAGGCCTTGGCAGGGGCTGCCCAGGGAGCTTTGCAGTGCCCATCCCTGGAGGTGTCACCTGGAGGTGGCACTCAGAGCTCTGGGCTGGGGACAGGGTGGGCACAGCTGGGACTGCCTGGGCTGGGAGGGCTTTGCCAGCCCCAGGGATTTGGGGATTCTGTAATGAGCTGGGGCCCAGGAGGGGCTGAGGGAGCTGGGAAGGGGCTGAGCCTGGAGAAAAGGAGGCTCAGGGGGGCCCTGGTGGCTCTGCACAACTCCTGCCAGGAGGGGACAGCCGGGGGGGTCGGGCTGTGCTACCAGGGCACAGGGACAGGAGGAGAGGGAACGGCCTCAGGCTGGGCCAGGGGAGGCTCAGCTGGGCCAGCAGCAGGAATTTCCCCATGGAAAGGGAGCTCAGGCCTTGGAACTGCCCAGGGAGCTTTGCAGTGCCCAGCCCTGGAGGTGTCACCTGGAGGTGGCACTCAGAGCTCTGGGCTGGGGACAAGGTGGGCACAGCTGGGACTCAGTGACCTTGGAACTCCATTCCAACCTTAATGAATCTGGGATTCCATCAAATATTTTGGACGTGTTCATTTTTTGATTTTTGATTTTTCCTCCAGCCCTGCAGCCCCTTCAATGCCAATCATGGTTTGTTCTGCCACAGTGGGGTTTTTATTTCTTTTTCACTCTGATTTTTGAGTCTGGGAGGGCTTTTCCAACCCAACTGGTTCTGTGAATGAGACTTCCTGGCAGAATAAGAATCTCCTGAGTGTTACCTGGAGGTGGCACTCAGAGCTCTGGGCTGGGGACAAGGTGGGCACAGCTGGCACTGCCTGGGCTGGGAGGGCTTTGCCAGCCCCAGGGATTCAGGGATTCCGTGCCAGGGAGGTGCAGAGGATCCCTCCAGCCTCAGGCAGAACCTCACAGGAATTTTAGTGACCCGTCAAGGAGCGAACAGAACCCCAAAACTCATCCAGGGCATGACAAGAAGTCAGGACAAATTTTAGTTTGTGCGACAGGAGCCTGGGCAAGGAGCTGGAAATCCTCTCCTCTTGTCTGTCCTCCTGTCTGTCCTCCTAATACAGTGAACAGAGCTGCAAGAATCTGTGAATCAATGTGAATTAAGCCACGGATCAATTCCTCCAGCCCTTCTCCAACTTTAGAGCTCCCATGGAGCAGAACCCCCTGTGATCTTCGGGGCCACCTCAACCCCCGGAGCCCCACGAGCTCAGGGTCAAACTCTGCCTCTTCCCAAACCCAGCAGACAGGAAAAAACCTCGGTTCCAGGACATTCTCAGGGCTGAGGAGGAGCCCCTGGGAGCGCAGTGACACGCTGGCATCGCTTTCCTGGGCTCGGGTTACACCTGAGCGCCGGCCTCACCCTGCGCGACCAGGGGAACATCAAAACCTGCCTCCTGTTACTCCCCCCACGCTGCCACAAGGGATTTTATTGCCAGCCAGGAGCTCCCGTGGCAGCCCTGAGCAGCACCAGGCTCAGGCAGGGAGGTTTCCTTGGCTGTTTTCTCCATCCCGGAATTTTCTTTGCTTTGGTCCTGCCCGGTGGCTCCGGCAGGAACAGGACTGCAAGGGACAAACAAAAGTTGGCCCAAGGTCTCTAAAGCAGCCATCAACAGCTTTCCATGTGCTGGAAAAATATTCAGGAGGGTGTTCCTGTCACGGGGCCAGGATCAGGGCAAAAAAAAAAAAAAAAAAAAAAAAGAAATAAAAATGCCTGCTGAGATATTTCTGTAATGAATCTTCCCTCTTCCAAACCAGATTTTAGGGCTCTGCTATTAAAAATGAGTGGATAAAGGAAGGAGTTGTACTATTTTTGTTTTCATTTTCCTCTCATTAAAAAAAAAATAAAAATAAAAGGAAAAACATCTTGAAATGTCTACATCTACCAAAAAAAAAAAAATAAAATCCTGATTTCTTTTTTCTTCTCTGCTTAGGGGGAGTGTTTCTTCAAATAAACAAAGATAAAAACACCACAAAAATGAACTCATTTTTTTGGGTTCATTTTTAAATTTACTGCAATTTGAAATACAGGCATAAATAAATGTTTCAGTAGAATTCAAAGTAAATATAAATAGCAATAAATGGGGCCCTGAGCAAGCTGATCTGTGAATGCCATCCCTGCCCATGGCAGGGGGGTTGGAATTAGAGGGTCCTTAAGGTCCCTACAACCCAAACCATTCTGTGACCCTAAATGTATTCAGTGATCCTGAATATATTAAAGAAATACATCAGTAAAAGTTAGAAACGTGAGCCTGCTTCTGGCAACATTTAAAATGAAATCTTTGTAGATGCCTTGGTAAGCAAACCTGGGCCTGGCTGCTCTGCACCAGCAATTCCAAAGGCAAAAATCCAAGGAACAGGTTTGAAATGAGCATAGAAAGCAGATGATCACAGCCTCTTTCAGAGCTCAGACACCTCTCAGAGGGTGAGGAGAGGCATTTGGACCTGGATTTGAGGATCAATGGCCTGAGTGTTGCAGGAAGCCTGAGGAGGAGGTGATCCTCGTGGTCCAAATAGGTTTAAGAAGACTTCCTGGTGCCTTTGAATGATCAGCTCCTTTTATTCCCAGCAGAGAAATTCCTTTATCCAAGAACACCTCCCACATCCAGGCCTCAGCAGCAGAGCTAAAGGACAAGCTGACTTTTCCCTTATCCACCCAGGCTGGGTACAAAGGAAAGGGAAACATGCAAAATCGTTTTTGAGGGAGAGCAGCAGCAGATTCGGTCCCTGGGGATTTATCTGTGGCAAGTTCGTTCTGTTGGAGTTGGGTTTTTTTCAGATTGCACTGACCCTGAGTCACTTGGAGCAAAAAGGAGGCTGTGACATCTCTTGTAGCACCAAACAAACAAATCAAACCTTATTTCTTGCAAATAAATAGAAGAGGGGGGAAAAAAAGAGGAGAGGAGAGGAGAGGAGAGGAGAGGAGAGGAGAGGAGAGGAGAGGAGAGGAGAGGAGAGGAGAGGAGAGGAGAGGAGAGGAGAGGAGAGGAGAGGAGAGGAGAGAAGAGAAGAGAAGAGAAGAGAAGAGAAGAGAAGAGAAGAGAAGAGAAGAGAAGAGAAGAGAAGAGAAGAGAAGAGAAGAGAAGAGAAGAGAAGAGAAGAGAAGAGAAGAGAAGAGAAGAGAAGAGAAGAGAAGAGAAGGAAAAGGGAAAGGAAAGGGGAAAGGGAAGGGAAGGGAAGGGAAGGGAAGGGAAGGGAAGGGAAGGGAAGGAAAGGAAAGGAAAGGAAAGGAAAGGAAAGGAAAGGAAAGGAAAGGAAAGGAAAGGAAAGGAAAGGAAAAAGGAAAGGAAAAAGGAAAGGAAAAAGAAAAAGAAAAAGAAAAAGAAAAAGAAAAGAAAAGAAAAGAAAAGAAAAGAAAAGAAAAGAAAAGAAAAGAAAAGAAAAGAAAAGAAAAGAAAAGAAAAGAAAAGAAAAGAAAAGAAAAGAAAAGAAAAGAAAAGAAAAGAAAAGAAAAGAAAAGAAAAGAAAAGAAAAGAAAAGAAAAGAAAAGAAAAGAAAAGAGAAAAGAAAGCTGTGGTGATCTGTTTGAGGAAGTAGAAAAATTTCAAGAAATAATTGCAGCTTCCCTTTCACTACAGGAGAGTTTGTAGTGGGCCTCCTCCCTCATTTCTCACAGTGGGCGCCTCCAGAGCCGGATTAATGGATCCTCTCCCCCCAGCCAGGTGCTAATGAAATGATGATACAGTTATTTCCAGCTCTGAGCACAACCTCCAGCTGGCAAATTGCTGGGACGTGCCCGTGAAACGGAGACAAAAGTAGGTGGGGCTACAGCTCAATAGGAGCCCTAATAACCAGATATTAATGATACTGGAAACTGAGTGGTATTTACCATGAAACTGAGAGAGAAAACAGCCTGGGGCTGTTTTTTATTTCCAATTTCATTAGAGATCGTCTTGTTTCTTTTTTTACCTCGGCCCAGCTGAACACTGCTCTCCTTTCTGTGTGGCTTCTGGCACCGTTTGGGGGTGAGGAGCAATTTATCCTCACCATTTCCTTGTGATGACTCTCAGCCCTGGGGAAGAGCTGGGATAAGTCATCGTTTGCATTAATCATGGATTCACACAAGGTTTGGGTCGGGAGGGACCTAAAAGCTTCTCTCAATCTGCCATGGGCAGGGACACCTCCCACTGTCCCAAGCCCCAGTGTCCAACCTGGCCTTGGGCACTGCCAGGGATGGGGAGTCCAAATTTTTCCTGGATAATCAATTCCAGGAAACCTCCCCACACTCACAGCTCCGTCCTTCGTGAAGTGACAGAAAGATTTGCAAACTTACAGTGAGGCTCTGCACGTTTTCCCTACCCCTTGTCTTTTACTGCTTTTCATTGAAGTGTTTCGTGAAGGAAATACCTTGCTGAAAATCTATCTGGGCAATCATTCCAATTAAAGTTTAAAAAAAAAATAAAAAAAGACAGACTATATTTTTTTTTTATCTCACCTGACAAAAAAGAAAAAAAAAAGCTGCAAACCCAGGAGTTGTAGCTGGTCCTTGTGCCTGAAGGATGAATTTTAGGTGGCTGTAGCAGTGGTTTTTCCTCCCAAGTGTTCTGTGGGTTCCCTACACAAATTCTGAGCATCTTCTCCTGCGATTAAATTGTTAAATTCGCCTTTTGTGCAAACAAAAATTGAGGAGCCTGAGGGAGGGGCCGGGCCTGGAGTGCCAAATCTGCCTGAGTCTGCTGCAGTTTGGTGAAAAATGGAAGTTCTGTGGCTGCCTTTGTTCTGCTCTTGGCCAAACGCCACCGAGTGCCACGAGAGCGCTCTCCGCCTCGAGCTGCAGTGGCTCAGCTCCTCCAGAACCTGCTCTCATCTCTGTGATTCCAATCCACACCTGAACCAGGGGATGATTTCCCACTTGCACCTTGATTTACCTGGTGCCACCCCCCCCAGAGCAGGAGAGCTGTGCAGGAACAGGACGGGCTCAGCCACCATGGAGCTGCTGCTGCTCTCCCCAGAATTTGTCAAAACCAGCCCCTGGTTTGGCTGCTGCTCTGGGGGTGTCTTGGAGTGCAAGCCAAGGGCAGGGCAGCTGTTGATCTCCCTCTCCAGACCGTTGTGGATGCTGCCCGTGTGGTTTTCCTCTCTCCCTCCCCTCCCCTGCTTGGCTCCCGCCCCGAGCGCGGCCGACGCCGCTGCGCAGCGGAAAAACCCAGGCAGGCTCACGTGCCAGGAGCTGTCTGCTGCCTTTTATCAGCTCCTCTGCATCCCTCCCCTCTCACCACCTGCTGCCAGCGATGAGCTGCCCGAAAAAAAAAAAATAAAAAAAATGAACGTTTCAGGGGTGGGGATGTCAGTTGTGCTCAAAGCCTGGCCTGAGCAGAGGCCTCTCCTGGCCCTGGGACAGGACGCTGCAGGTGCCACCTTTGCTGTGGCCCTGGGGACCAGGCTGGCAGCTCTTTGCCTTCTAGAACAACCCCTCAGCTTCTTCCAGAAGGGGATTGGGCTTCTCTTTTGGAGTGCAACAGCTGGGGATGGAATCATTTCAAGGAGGGGGCTCGGCGGGGAGATTCCTCCAAAACCGCGCCGGTCAGGCTGAGGAATCACCACTGGGTTTGGGGTGGGATCACCCGATGATCTGGGGTGTGGAGGGGCCCCAAAACTGTCCCAGGGTGTCCAGACAGCCTCTGTGTACATGAACACGGGGGGCTCACAACAGGATTTCGTTTGGCAGGGACTGCCCAGGGAGGTTTGGAGCGCCCATCCCTGGAGGTGGCCCTCGGTGACAAAGTGGGGACCGGCTGAGCTCGATGGGCTGGGAGGGCTTTTCCAACCTCACAAATCCGTGAAAGAACAAATGCTGGGGGCTCCGTGCTGCAGGGATTACTCTGTCTGTCACATCCCCATCGCCACCTGGCCGTTCATTCACATTTTATCCCAGCTGCCCAGCACCTGGGGCGCGGCAGGAATTTCCATCCCGGGACGGACACACAGCGGACACACCCAGATCCCACCCGGGCGGGCAGCACCCTGAAATGAAATTGAAGAAAAAAAATGAAGAAAATGAATTTTTTTTTTAATTTTTTTTTTTTTTTTTCCCGGCAGAAACGCCCGGGAGCAGCTCGGCTACCCCGCGGCAGCCGGGGCTGTGCGTGATGGAGCATCGCTGCCTGGCGATGTCGCTTAGCAACGCGGCAGCATCCGCGCAAAAAAAACAAAAAACCCCGCGCCGTGGCGGCTGCTGGGGTGGCACGGACGTGACTGCGGGCACACGGAGCCCTCTCCGGGAGAAGATTTTGCCCTCGGCTCCCCGGCGCTGCCCGCCTCTCCCCACACCGAGGATGCCCCGCGATGCTCGCCCGCCCCTAAAAAGCGCCCCACGCTTTCCCCCTGCTCCCTCGCGGCTCTCCCGAGCTGATTCGGAGGGGAGGGAGCAGTGGAATTTTACAGCTCCATCCCATGATGCTCTCGCCGGCGGTCCCATGGCCTGGCTGGTACCTCCAGCAAACCGTGAAGTCGGATCACAATGATGTGACTCAGCCTCGCGCTAAAGATAGATCTGGTCAGAGATCCCTCGGTGCCTGAGGTTGTTTGGCCGGGGTTGTGCCCTGGGGTGGGTTTTCTGCCCCTCCCTGGCTCTCCCCGCTCCCCAAGTTTGGGGTCTGGGAGTTCCCAGGTGTGGCCTTGGGGGTCTGCAGGGAAGCACGGGGCACCTGCACAGGAGGCTGAGCTTGGCCTCGCTCAGCCTTCGCTGTGGCACAGTCTGGGTGCTCCCAAAAAACACCCCGTGGGCGCCTGGCCACGGAAAAGAGGGAGAAACGTCCTTGAGGGAGGTTTCTTCAAGGTCTTCAAACGTTTTTATTTCGGTGTTCGCCTCCCAGCTGCTTGATGCAGAGCAGGGCTGGCGCAGGACACAACGAGAAGCAGCCAAGACCCCAACCAAGACATGAAGGACAGTGTCCCAGCACTGGGCAGGAGCAGGGAAGTGGCAGGACAGGCCAGCCCTGCTCCTTTTGTCACCCCTGTGGCAGTGTCTGGGCCATGGGGACGTGGGGATCCATGAGCAGAACCCTGTCCTGAAGGACACAAAGGAGTCAAAATTCCCCCCCAGCCAAGCACAGGCTTGACTTTTATCCCCCCCATAAAACACAGCAATGGAAAGTGGCAGGTGAGGGAGCTGGATCCCGTTCAGCCCTGTACAATTCCACTGGTGTCAAAGGCATTGCAGCAGGGACAAAGCCCAGGCATTATTTTTAACCTGGCCGTTCCCTTCCGTGCCTCTCCTGCAGGAAATCCCTATGCGAGGGCATGGTTTCAGTCATGTGAATCTCCTCAGTGTGACTGCTCGTGGCCTCAGAGTCAAACACATGCCCAGATCCACGAGGACTGGGGGCCTGAAACAGCGTCAGAGGGGGAAGGAGAAGGGGTGGGAGTGTGGGAATTCCTGAGCAGTGCCTGAGAGGGCTCTGCCCACCTGGACCACGGGAATATTTCTGGCTGTTTTCTCCTTCTCAGCCTGACAAAAACCCAGCAGCGTCTTTGGGGCAGTGGTTTAAGGTCTGCCTGCTGTGAAGGGGAGGAGAACAAAACACCCCAAATATTCCTAAAACACCCCAAATATTCCTAAAAGATATTAAAATAGAATGAACAAAGCAGCTTGTTATGCAAATGTCCTTTGGGGACTGCAATCCCCCCATCTATGTCTTTCCCAACCTTGTCCTGATTCCCTCTTTGCACTTTGCAGGGAACAACCCTCGGGGTCTTCACAGGAAACCTGACCTCAGAGGTGATTTTCTGCACTTCCTTTTCTGCCATTCCTCAAAAATCCCATTTCCAAACACCAGGAATTGTGATTTCTGAGTGCTGTCCTATGCCAGCCATCCCAGGATCATCAAGGTGGGGAGGAACCTTCAGGATCACCCCAGCAGCACCAGCAGCACCCAAACCCTGTCCCCAAGGGCCACATCCAGGCTCCTCTGGGACAATTCCAGGGACTCCAAACCTCCCTGGGCAGCTCATCCCAAGGCCTGACCACTCTGTGAGGGAAAAACAAAAAATGTTCCAGTGCTCTACAGAAACCTGAAGAGCAACTCTCAAATATTCCTGTCTTGCAGCGATCCAGGACAGCCAGGAAAGGATCCACCAAAGGGATTTGGGTGATGGGTTTTTTGTTCAGCTTCACAGGAACTGTTTTAAAAACCCCTCTTTGCCCAGGCACCGCTTTCAGCACTTCCCCAGCCCTTTCCCAAAAGCCTGAGCATGACACAATGCCTGGCTGCAGACAGAGATGTGACAACAAATCCTGACCCGCCGGGGTGATGATGCCTTCAACCTGTGACCCGGGCCAGGGGGACTTCCACAGGATCCTCCCCGCTCCACAAATCCCCCAAACCTGCAGATCCCGTGGTCTGCAGCAGAGCCAGAGAGAGCAGCTTTGCCACAACAGATGAAGCCACAGAGAGGATGCTCACACCCGTCGTGAACAAGAGTCAGAAGACCTCCTGAATTGATTTGTCATTGCTGTGGGGTGAAAGCTCCTAAAAATACCTCTGTCTGTGATTAGCCTTTAATTTCTCGTGCTCACCCAAGTGAGGGGAAACACCATCCTTGTTTTTTTTCAAGCCCCACGTCCACCAAACTTCCCCTTATTTGCACAAGGGCTATTTTAAAAATTCACTACAAGGGCAACGGGCTCAGCTCCGTCCCAACTTTCTGGTTCAGGGTTGATGGATTTGCCATTCGAGCAGGCAAATCCATGGAAGTCATTTCACAGGGCATTGAGCAAAGGGAATGTGGAATAATGTTCTTTGGGTTTTTGACGTATGGTCAAGTGCAAGTTTGCTGCGAGGGGAGAGGACAAACAACAGCCTTGAAAAGGGTAAAAAACCCTCCACAGCAACCACGGTTAGTGCACAAATAAAGTGATTTTATTAGTGTTGGCTTCCCTCTTGTGGCAATGAACAAACCTGATATCTAACCGGGCCTGGCGCTCCTCCTCTGCTTTATTTCCTCCAGAGCCACTTGCACATTTCCATCATTTGAGTGACATTTGTGAATTTACAATGATTTTTTTTTTTTTTTTCCTCTCCCCCGGCAGCGTGTGTGAGAAGGTACCACTGCTATTAATAAACTGCATTTCATCAACAGAATTGAGAGCTATTTATAAAGGATGCTGGTATCTTTATCTTGCCTTTTTTTTTTTTTTTTTTTTTTTGCAGATGGGGGAACTGAGGTGTGGAATAATTAGAAGCCAATCAGCAGGTCCAAAGCGGAGCTGAAAATAGATCCCAAATCTCCTGAGCCTCGGGGCCACGTTCTGACTTCTCCCCTGCCAAGGTGGGAGATGGTGACACTCAGCTCTTGCTGCCACCTTACCCCCGTGCCTGTTATTCTCAGAGTCTCCCCAAACAGTTCTTTTTGCCTCTGATGTTATTTTTTCATAAGAAAAAATAAACAAATCGTCTCTAAGACAATCCAAGTGGACCCACATC